>DWMY01000762.1:0-19641 GCA_018249775.1 Heliconius hecalesia formosus | reverse complement strand
GAAATTTTTATCAAAAATATGTTTTTGAGTATAAAAAAATAAAAACTGATTTTGTGTTTTTGTCCCAATGTACAATCACGTCTTGTACTTTGGGACAGTGACAGGACAGGGACGAAATATGTTTATACGAGAACTTTATTTTTCCGCCTTATTTTAGAATAAAGTAATGATAATTACGAAATAATTAAGAACATGTTTGATAAATACTCTTCATTCTATCTAAAGCTATCAAATATTTTGAAATATTAAATTTTTCAGCAGCCTTTTTAATTGACTATCGTTGTACTATAACCTTCTTTATAGCCTTTATGATTGATTCTACTATGAACGTTATCCGTATTGGGCCTAAGTCTAGTTACTTTCCTCTTACTTCGTGACATCAAAAACAACAAATATAATAATTGGGACAGTCCCAAGGTACTCAAATATGAGTGACCCAATGTAAAAAAATATTTTATTTTATTAAGGGAACGAGCTTATGTAGACTGATTGAGTAATCCATAAAAATATTGCTAAATAAGTATACACACATAAGTTGCAGGTAAGTATACATAATATAATAAAAGTTCTCTTAATATAATATAAGCCCCTTTGAATGAAGATGATGAAAAGAGAAAAAGAAAAAAAACAGTAGCAAAATTTTGCGCATCCACCTGACGTGAACGTTCAAAATCGTCGACTTTTTCGATTATTATCGAGATGTTGGACACAAAAGATCGTGAGGTTCGCTTGTGGCATTTATAGCGCCAAGTTTGAAGTAAATCTATCACTGTCCCTAGGTAGGTACTAGGTATCCTAAGGTACAATGGTCTCCCCTACGTGATATAAGATTTTAAAATGTTTTATTTTAAAATTTGGGCTGTCTTAACAAATTTTTGAAATAATATCTTTCTCCTCATGCATAGTATTATGGCGCTTACACGGTATTGGACCACATAATATATTGTGCTCGAACGGAATACCGTACCGTTTAAGCCAATAGGCTAAACCGGGTCTGGTCATTGGAATAGCGCGAAACTTTCTTAAGCAAGACCTTTAATAAATCAAAGGAAATATTAAATTTTATCACAACTTAAACGCTATTTAATGATTTTAAAATATTATACAATACACTTTTCTAACAGGCACATCATTCGATCTGTCGTTGTATTACTTTGCTCAGGTTTTTCGTTCCCTTTTGTTGTTACGGATAGTGCGGTTTTTATTTATAGTCCTAATACTTGCACTATCAAAAATAACTATATTTAAAAAAAATAATCACAATATAAAATTAGTTTTAATGTAAGAAATAGTATAACCATTTATAGTCACTTCAAATGACACCTCTAACAGTTTTCTTTAAACAGAACACAAAGACTCAAATCTTGCTCAATGAGCTAAATAGGTTCAGTCAATCAAGTGTAACATATTTAGCATTATAGTAGAACATAATCGGCGAGGTGGTCAATTAGTAAAAGCGTGAAGTGGCTGTCAGTTTGGGAGTGAATAGTGCTGCGTGTTTGCGCGTCTCCATCAGTTCACGGGTGGTGAAGGCCGACGGTTCCCATTATATGAGTGGCAGTAAAGCCTCATTAGCATTTACATAATAAACTTATGAATATCCTAAAACGTGTCACTAGGTAATATTGGTTTTTTACACATGAACGTGACGTTGAGTCAATCGATTTGAATAATTTTTTTTTAGTTATTATGTAACACATTATAAACATAGAGAACATTACAAGAGCAAGAATAATTTTTATTATAAAAGATCGATAGAATGTGATCCAGTTCCTATCAGTAAGAGAATCAGTTCCTATACTTAAAGGTAAAAATTTTGTAGGTATACAAAAAGAAATATTGGTTAGGATAGGTAAGGATAAGAATATATTTCAATAATTTACTAAGTATGATGACCAGCAGAAAATAAATATTTATCATATATTATCAATATAATATGTAATAATCTAACACATATTTACGAACGGCCATTTTATAATATGTTATGTGTACAGATATTTTCATCTTGCTACATGGTTTTAGGGTTCCGTATCTCAAAAGGAAAAACGAAACTCTTATAGGATCATTTTGTAGTGTGTCGGTCCGTCTGTCAGGAGCATTTATCTCGAGATCGCTGGAGGTATCAAACTAAATTATTATCAAATATACAGGTCTATGTTCCCTTAAAGCAGAAAAAAATCAAGTCTCTAGTTCGACGATTTCTATTTTTTCATTTTGATAATATGGCATCTGATTGTCGCTGTATTATTTAGTGACGTCCGCTACGCTATTATTATTTTCATTTCTTCGCTCTGGCACCAAGGTAAAAACTCGGGGTTGAGTTCCACGACTCAACACGCAATGCCTCTAAAAATTCGACGGAAAATGGGGGACGGAATGTCTTAACACTAGGGTCCAACTGCTGACTAGGGTCCATTTGCTACCTTGCTGTGTGTTAGTTATTATTCTCCTTTGCGTCGCCCAGTCGGCTATTAATGATTAGGTATATTTAATTATAATATAAACATATTAAAAACACATTAAGTACTGAAGGTGCGATTTCAATCGATTTCTTCCCAGCATAATATTCTAATTAAACATGAAAAAATCAGAAAATCTATACATATATGAAATATAAAACTCACATAAATTATATTTTGTTATTATTATAGATTATTTATAACAATAGTGCCATTCTATATTCACAGACACATTCCGACCAAATGCCGTTTCGATGTGAATTCTGTTCCCGTCTGTTCAAGCACAAAAGATCCCGTGACCGCCACGTCAAACTACATACTGGGGACAGAAAATACCGCTGTGCACATTGCGAATCTGCTTTCTCAAGAAGGTTGGTGCTTTTAACTTAAAACACTATTTGTGCCCCTGCGCCATGACTAGCCTCACTAACTATAAGTATATGAAGACTTATTTTAGCCATGGAATTAGTAAGTCATTTGTATGTTCCTTTATCTAAATGTTAATATCACATACATAAGTAATATAAAAAGAAAAATATTTTTTGGTTAAGGTCATTAGGCACTGAGTATTCAAGAGCCTCACTTAAGAGGTGCTTGCATGACAAAAGGCGACCAGCAAGATTGATTACCGTAAGCCACAGCACAAAGCTTTAGTCGGCCACGAGGCGACTCGTCACCTTTTTCGTCACCTCGACTCGACCACGTGACTAATTCTACGCAATTTGTCGACCCAACAAACCGCTGACAAGTGAAAAGAGATGGTGCACTGACAAATGGCGTCGATGGTCATACAAAAATGAAATAATCGTCTGTACCTAACCCTGCATGGTGAGCAGAGCCATTAGTGGAGGTGTTTGGGAGAACGCTTCTATTCTGTAGTTTGCGTCAAAGGCCTCATTGTTAGTTCTGTTTGGTTCGTACTTTATGTGGGTACTTATGTCTCGAATGACAAATTGTCTTTTCGAGTCGCATAGAAACAGTTTATCACATTCAATTTTAAATTTATAATTATGTATAGTATTATAAGTAATCCTTAAATAATGTATTAGGATGTTTTTTTTTATTTCTACGTAAAAACAGTACATTTTTAAATATATTTATTCAGAATTCTATTCACTTTAAAATTATACATTTCATGGTAATTTTTTTAGTGATCATTTGAAGATTCATATGAAGACTCATGACAATCAAAAGCCATTCCAATGTACAGTATGCAACCGTGGATATAACACCGCTGCTGCATTAACAGCCCACATGCAGGGTCACAAACGTGACCGAGAAGGACGTGAAACGGATCGAAAAAGAGCTCTGCGATGTCTGCGTTGCGGTGATGCATTTCGGCGGCCGGAAATGTTACAAGTAAAGAATAATAAAATTTTATGTATTGTTTATGATGAATATAATGTTTTGTACAAAAAATATCTTAAAATTTTTGTTATTTTTAATTTAAGGCTCATATGGTCAGTGCTCATGGAGTAGATACGTCATCAATGACACCACCACGTCGTGTATCGTCGCAGCCACCGCCCACTTTACTCGCTTGTATTTACTGCACTCGGGATACTTTTACTAGCATGGAACAACTTCAACTGCATGTACGCGCGGCTCACTCAGCACTCCTAAACGGAGAGTCCCCCGTACAACATAGTGAACAACCTGCGCCAACTGACCTTAGCAGACGAAGTCCAGGGAATGAATCTCCTGCTAAAAGAGCAAGATTGAGCTCAGGTGCCTCAACACCAAAAACCACGCTGTCTCCAAGTACTCTTTTATGCAATCAATGCGACGCAGCTTTACCCGATTTTGAAGCTTTTCGCGCTCATTTAAAAGGTCACCTTGAAGAAGGCGGAGAATTAGCTAGATCTAGCCCTACACCTTGTCTCCATTGTGGGGCTACATTTGCAGATGCAGCAGCATCGGAACGACACCTTGCTGCACATTATTTGGCCGTGTCTTGCGAATATACTTGTCACAGTTGCGTCCGCAGTTTTTCCTCTCCTGAGGATTTGCAAAAACATCTTCTCGATCTTCATGCTCATCATCTTTATCGCTGTACTTTGTGTAAAGAAGTATTTGATTCAAAAGTGGCTATACAGGTTTGCAATAAATTAAATTAAACATTTTTATGCAAATAAATACTTATTTTCTCTAAATAATTACAAAAAAGCTTTATATATTTAAATGTACAAACAAAATATATGTGATTTATTTTTTGTTTTGTTAACCAATTTATCAACTTATCATAATTTTGGTTTCAGGCACATTTTGCGGTTGCTCATAACGGTGAAAACAAGGTGTGGGTGTGCCGGTCTTGCGGTGCGGCTGGAGGTGCTCTGCGGAGTGAGGCTGAAGGTGCAGCTCACGTCCGAGCGCGGCACGCGGCGGCGCGCTGTGCTTGCGGCGCCGTGCTCGCGGGCGCGCGTGCCTTGCGAGCTCATACTGCCGCACATCACGCCTATCGATGTCCAGTGCCAGCTTGCACTGAGACTTTCGCTGTTCAGTACTTATTAGAACGCCACATGCAAGTGAATCACACTATCCCACATCACGTAAGATATCTAATAATGTTATGATGACCTATTTTCATGTCTTATACATATATGTTGTCCTTAAACAAAAAATGCTACAAGTTTCTCCTAAAATGTATTGTCCTCGATTATATAAGAGTATATATCAATCACAGGTTTTATTTTATATAAACCAAAGTATAAATAAATCTCAATAAATATGTGTTTTAACTTTGAATAAACATTAAATGTTTTTTTGATTCACAGGGCATAAATGGAGACGTGACAAGAGCTAAACGTACGGAGAACAATAACGCTCTTGAAAGTGAAGATGCTTGTTCTCCATGTGTTCCGGACAATGGACAGCCGACTGTGGATGAACGTCGACGTAAGAACGGTGCAGTGGCTCTACAGTGCGCATATTGCGGTGAGCGGGCTCGAAGCAGAGCTGAGCTCGAGGCTCATACCAGAGCTCACTCTGGAACAGGCACAGCAAGACATAAGTGTCTTATTTGCGATGAAGTATTACCATCTGCTGCGATCCTTGCAGAACATAAATTGACTCATTGCAAGGTAAGATCTTTGGTTCTACTTATTTTATAATTAATAGATTAAAAAATTTAGATTAAACTATTTTGATATATATTTTTTATTAACAATTTATATATTATGTTATTTGCATGATAATGTAACGTAAATCAGGAATATTTAATATTAAACCGCTTGAACGGTACATATCGTTGTACACACAGCTGAGACAAAAACGTAATATGTGCTGTAAAATTTTGCTTGAGTTAATAAAGAAGGTGACAATAACGACAAAATTTTCAATTGAATAAGATAAATGAGATACACTATAGAAATATTTGCTTTAATATTCAAACGTAAATGTATTAATTTCAGGTGATAGCAGGAGACACGTGCGCGAGGTGTCGTTCTCGTCTTCCCTCAGAAGAAGCTTTCTTAAGTCACATGGCACGTCATCACCCTGCACTGCCTGCTCCCTGTGTTATATGCCGCCAAACTTTAGCATCAGAGGCGGAGGCACGATTACACGCTAGATTCCATCTACGACCAACAGAGGATGAGCAAAGATGCGCAATTTGTCTTAGAGCTTTAACTGAAAATGAAGCTGGTGAAGGGGCGAGGGCTTGTTCATCTTGTTATGCACGACATGCAACGCCAAGGCCTCCAGTGGCCACTGAACACGACTGCCGACTTTGTCGCCGTACTCTTGGCTCCCCCACTCGCTTACAAGCGCATCTAATCGAACACACATTTGCTGGTATTGGAGCATTTACATGCTACCTTTGCTCCGCAATGTTTACAAGTGCCGTTGGCTTGCAGAGACATTTGCCAGAACATGCTGCTGCACCGAGACCGTACGATTGTGGTAGATGTGGTCTCAAATTTTTTTTCCGAGCTGAGCTCGATAATCATGCATTTGTTCATCTAGAGGAAGCTGAAATAGCCCAGAGAGCATTTTACGAGGCGTACGCCAGAGGGGCTGCTTCAGCTTGGGCAGCGTTGCAGCCTTCGGACTTAGTTCCTCAACCATTGGTTTCGACACCTGCTCCAACGGAAGTGCCAATAAAACAAGAACCAGAAATTAAAGAAGAACGCAATGATGAATATATAGAAGTATCGTCTCCCCCTCCTGCGTCTGTACAATCTGAGAAAATGTCTCCTTCTCCAGTGGTGAAACAGGAGAAAAGTAATGAAGACTGAACGAGGGGAGGCTTTGGAACGCTATCGTCCGGTGTGGGATCCACTCCTACTGCAATACTAGATTACGTCCTTTCAAATTACACATTAGTTAGTTTTGTTAATATTATATCTGTTAAATGAGCGTTTAGAACGCTTTTACTTAGAGTGTAACTATCGTTTATGTTAAGGCCTCGTGCGTTTTGTAATATTTACACGCCTATTTGTAAAAAGTTGTTGATTCAATAAATTTATATGTTAAGGTTCACTTTACATTATCGTTTATTTTTCCCTATTCTGAACATCATTGATCGCCAGTGGATTATTTTAATTCTCTATAAATACATTTATATATTGACTTCACTTGCAGCCTTCGTTTTACTACTTGCATATTGACCATGGCATTATTTATTATTTTAATTAATAAAAAATGGTATATTTCCCGTAATCAATTAAAATAAAGGATTTAAGCTGCAGCAACTTGCTGCTGTATCCACGGCAGGAGTGCCGCAACATTAACGTAAGCAGCTGGCACATTCGCGTTGGCGCAACCCAAGCCCCACGCAACTAGTCCCACCAGCACCCATTGTCCGCTCACTTGACACACCAATCCGGATCCACCATCCCCCTGCAATTTTTTATTTTTACAATTAACGAACAAAAATTATGATTCACTTTTGACTTTTTTTTATTACATTTATTACAATGTAACGTTTTTTGAGAAGGTGCTTAAAAAGTTACCAAAAATCAACTTTAAAAAAATTGACATGGCAGAGCATCACAGTTTAAATAATATTATTTCGTAAGTGTTACTACCAATTCTTTTTATTAAACTAATCATAAAAATTACGTACCGTACACGAATCTTTATTAGCTTCACCACCGGCACAAATAAAAGAAGTTGTATCAAGTACAAAAGTTGATCCGAGGCGAGCAGTTTGCATTTGAGTTTGGCAGGTGGCTGAAGCTACAATAGGCACTTCTACTTTCTTTAAAATTTGTTGATATTGCCCCTGGTGACCAAACATGTCCTTGCCCCATCCTGATACCCAGCATCTAATAAAGATATTCACTAATTAACACAAATAAAATCATTATAAAAGTCATATGTTAAATAAGCCTTTGAAAGGCAATATGTAATGTATCAATTTCAAATTACGTAAAGAAAATTTATTCTCGACTATTGCTATATTTACTATGAATTTGTTCATCTAGAGATCGCAAAGATGAATATATTGAAAACGGAAAAAATAATGAAGACTGAATGCGAGTTTTGCATGCTTTGGAACGCTATCGTTCGGTGTGGGATCCACTCTTACTGCAACACTAGATTACGCTCTTTCAAATTACACATTAGTTTGACTAGCGACCCTCACATGGCTTCGCCTGCTTAAACTACACAACTATTTGTGAATGTTATTGAACAAAATAATTTATATTCCTTTAACTTTTTTATTTATGAACCGTTTTATCTCTATGTATAATAAAACAGTATAAATATTTTGTCTGTACATTTAGTAATTTTGATTAAAATGGATAGAGGGACACTTAAAAAGAATAATAGAAAGCAAAAATATGTTTTTTGAATTTTTTGTCTGTCTGTCTATCTGTAATCGATATGTATGGTCACATTTTTCTCTGAAAGTACTGAACCGATTTACTTACACTCAACAATTAAAGTTTGTTTCATCAAAATCGGTTCATTAAAAAAAGTTATCGTCACTTGAATGAACTTAAGGCATTAGTTTGTCTGCGAATGTTATAAAGCAATCGCGCTGGTAAGATTCCTGGCTAAAGAATGACGTTCGAAACGTCTTGGTTATATGACTGTTGATAAAAATATATATTTTTGAAGCACTGTTATACAATATTTTAAACAATAAAGTAAACAAAATTGAATTGTTAGTGGAGATTACCTTCATAAATCATAACAGTTAAGTTTAAATCGTAATTAATTCAACACAGAGATAAAGAATGGTTTGATCTTTAAAGAAATATCAAGTAAATACATAAATTTTTTGGTTCGTTCGTTCGTTTGAAATAAATCTATATAAAAATGCCTAAAAACATCCTTTCTACGTGTACACTACATATTTACCAATTGTACATTTAGCTAATAATATATGTAACTAACTTAAAAACTGTACAGGAGTTAATATGCAATTATTACAGTTATTTTACAAAGAATATTATGAATCCTTACCCAAATCAATAATTTAACATTTAAGGCTGTTCCTGAAGCATTAACAGAGTTAGTGAAGTAGTTAACAGAGCTTTAAAAAACATAACATAGGTAAAAAGAACGCAATGTTACAAAAATATATCCATATAATAAATAATTAGCTTTATGTATATTTTATGAATATCAAATATCAACATTGGCCGTATTTTTTAAATCTAAACAATCAAAAATTCTTATAGAAATTACGACAATGTCGTAAAAAAATCATATTAGAATAGTTTAAAGTAATTAAAGTAATAAAAAAAATCATATTACAAGTCATTATAGTTGTCAATCAATTCTGCTTATTAGATCAATAATCATGTATTTTAAGCGGGCGAAGCCGTGGGCGGGCCGCTAGTATAAAATAAACGCTAAATGTTACGAAAATTTAATAAAGTTTTGCAAAATACGTGACGTAAATAGTACGAAAACGGTGAGGTGAGGTGTAAAAACTGTATTTTAATCGCTTAAGGTGTTTCCGTGATGCATTGCGTTTACATTGCACAAGCCCACAAACAAACAAAAAAAGTTGTTTTGGGTTTTATTACATTGACACTTATTATGGATGGAACTTATTATGGATATTGAATTGGTGGCATCCCCAATAGATTTTCTCATATATGTTCCGTATGCAGACAACGAGACAAAGTGTGACGTTAAGTTACGCCACTCAACACGCCATGACTACATAATTCGGCAGAAAGTGGAGAACAGAAGTGTCTTACTGAGAAAGTAGTTCAAAGTTTCCTTGTCTACTCTACTACGCGCGGAGCAACGTTAAACTCAAAATAAATAGCAGTCTTTCTTTGTTTTTTTTTAATTAAAATTTATTTTACTAAACATAGCTGCATGCATAGCTGAATGTTTTCTAATTTTTATAGATATTTAAGCTTTAACTACATTCGTGGAGTAAACTTCAAAACTCCGTTTGCAGACAACAGTGCATCGTTGCAACTAATCTCTTGTTTCATATTAATCTCAGTAAATGCTTTCCCAATGTGTCGACGCACATTTCGCGGCGGTCAATATTTTAGGAAATATAGTACAATATAATCCTAGAGATTCAAATTTACCTTACGAAACAACAAACAAATTTATCTGACGTCATTTACGTGACATTTTTTTTATTTGTGTATATTGTTTTTATTTAATTTTAAATATGATGTAGAAGTGTTTTCTCTCGTCTTGTTTCGTTATCTTTTAAGTTGGTTTTCTTTCTTTGTGAGTGGATTTCCAAAATGTTTATTAAGCAGTCAATTAAATAAAATGACTGTTTGTTTGTAAAGTCGGTTTACGTACGATATTTTTACGTGATAACGTTGTAAGAAAACATTGATGAAAAATTGCATACCTTTATTAGCAAAATTATCATCACTAAATTAGTTTTATTTTTTTATATTTAAAAAATAATAATATTTAATTAACTCTAAAGGAGTTAATTAAATATTATAATTTTTTTCGATAAATTTACACGAATTTGCACTTGTTAATTCAAATATATTTTTTATGTAAATTATGCAGATTTATTACAACAAAAAATGTATAGATGTCACAAACTAATTGATTAGGCCGATCGTGCCTCTCTATCGTCGTCTATCCTATCGTTTGTTCAGCGCTCTCGCTTGCACACCCTGTTTAGACGGAACGTGACAATGAGTCATGCTTTTTCGTGCGTAAAGCCGTCATTCATCTATGTATAAGACGTTATTACGTCAAAAAGGTTAGTGTGTATTCTACGTACATTTTTATATTGAGGCGTAAAGTAACTTTGTAAATAGCCCGTGTAGTGTTAACTAACTGGAGATTTAAGTATAAACCTTGGGAAACTGACTCAATTTGCAATCAATCTACACTCTGGTTCTAGATAATGTAAAACTGGAATTTTATAATTATAGTATGAGGTAAATTAAAAGTATATCGTTTTAATTTATTACCTTTGTCCCGTGTAGGCGGAAGTTGACATCGGCGGAAGACATGCCCGGTTAATAGTGGTAACAGAGCCATTCATAGGTGTCAGAGGTACTGGAGATGATAGGCGTAGAACAGTTATATCATATTGCAAAGTACTAGGATTATAGGAAGGATGTGAAAACACCTTAGCTACAGTATATTCTTGGAACGGCACTGGTTCATAAGTGCCTGCAGCGTCCCATTCTCCCAAACGAACTTTAACGTTTGGTGCTGTTCCTGAAACACTGTGACAAAAATACAACTCATTATTCTGACATTTAATATTTAAGTGAATAAGTACAAAATATTTCTATATTAATAAGTATTTTTTTTAAATCTTCAACTTAGATAAGAAAATAAAAAAAAAAATATCTTATATGAAGTTCAATTGTATCATTTTCATCCTTCATGTCGTTCGTCACCATGTTTAGTATAAAAATTAATTGCAAGAGATTAACAGAGCTCTAGGTTCTTTACTTAATATTAATCAAATCTAAATATTTAGCTTAATTTTTTTTTAAGCTAAAGAAAAACAATATATATTCATCTTGGTAGAAACAAAGAGGCCAAGCAGCTATTTATTTTATACATTTCGTAAAATTAAAAATAATTATAAATAATATATTGTATGATATCACTCACACGTATGACGATAATCGATGTGTAACTGTTAGGACATTAAGTTGGTCTATAAGCACACCTCCTGCTATGTAATCATTTTGCTTGGTAAGTATTATAGCCTGAAAAAAATATTTTAGGATTTATATTTTTACCGTACAAATATTTAAATTTTTAAGGGTTCTTACTAACCACTAACTAACTACTAATGCCTCTATAAAAACTTCAGAGTCGGCCATTAAAGCATTATGCGTATATTACCTATTAATGAGGAGATCTTTAAATTATGAGTTTAGATTGTGTGATTAATCTGTGTGGGCAATTAGCAACAGTAAAAAAAAGTTAAAAAAATGTATAATTGGAAAATTTGAGTTTACATTCATAAGTGAAATATTTCTCCTACGTCTACATGTGGCAGTTGTATAAATATGGCTTAAGTATTACCTGCCATGGATATTCTCCAAAACTGGCTTGACCTGCGGCAGGCATTATTGCTGTTGCTGGTACTGTCTGCAGGGTGCCACAAGCTACGATGCTCGTCGTACTGCCACAACAATATTCTTGTCCAGCAGGACATTGTGCAACCGTCTGATGTAGAATATAAACTGCTTTACATATTCTAAATAATTAATAATAATAATTTGTTTGTTTTATTGAGTAGAGTATATCAAATTCAACTTACCGGTGTTACAATTCGAAAATCGATCATACCCGCACCATTTGATGTCTTTACACATGTGCCTGTTGGCACACATCTGCAGCTCTGCCTTTTACGGATTCTATGGTTACTATTACTTTTGTATTTTCCTAGTAAATTCAGTATGTCATCAGTAGCATCTTCTTTATATAAACTTCTGCGCTCTCTAGGGAATCTAACCGCAGTGTCATAGGAAGGAACTTGGCCACTGTAACCGTTTATTGGTGGTGCAGCAGCTAGCGGCGCCGGGGTCGTTCCGAGTCTTGGATCGATCTGGAGTTGGCCTGCAGCGTTATCGTCAGGATTAGATAAGCAAATCACATCAGAATTGTTACAAAGTAATACAGGTAAAAATTCTACACCTGCTGTTGAGGGGTTAGTTGTAATAGTTGTTGGTACGGTGGCTGTGTTAATTACTGAGCTAGAATTAAATGGAATTGTTATTAATGAAGTTGGTGGCAGTATAGGTGTAGAATTGTTACCACTCATAGTTGTTCTGGCAGTAGTAGTTGTTATAGTTGGTGTAGGTGGAAGCGTTGTTGTGGTTGTTGTTGTCGCCGTGGTTGTGGTTGTCGGTGCTGCTGTAGTTGTGGTGGTAGGAGCCATAGTCGGAGGCATAGTCGGTGGAGGAGCCATTGTGGTTGTATTTGTTGGCCGCATAGTAGTAATCGTTGTTGTTGTAGTGGTTGCTGTTGTTGCCGCTGTTGTAGGCTGTAATATTGGTGTAGGTACGCCTTGTACTATTACTATTGTTGCGGGCGGCATTGGATTTGAAGGCAATAAGCCCAAACAAGCGGTCAGTAGCCACAGACACATCGCAACGAGTAACCCTACCACTCTCTAACTAATCATAAAATGATTTGATTCATTCTGAACATATTTTGTGATATACTTTTAAATTTAGATGGAGATGAGCGAGTATTAAATATGTCCTTAGTTTAACAATTGGTGGTATTCCCCTAACAATTGCAGCCTTCATGGTATTTTGAACGTGTTTATAAAGCGATAAATTGACGCAATCAACAAAATGTGAATCACTAATCCATCGCAATCTCTTCGACATTTACAATAGTTAATTTGTTGTGGAATAAGTAGTTGCAGATTTAACCACTAGTTTTATGATATATATCTTAAACACAAACTACATATAACTACATATACAAGAAATAAATATTCTGTTTTAATCTATAAATACTGTTTTTTTTCCATAAAAAAATAATATTAACTTTTATCTCATTTATGAAAAGCCAAAAATGACATTGCCGTTACTCAATATTTAATAGAGTCCAAAATAATAATACATATAATTATATTGCTGTATCCTGTGTATTTTACACATAAACCGAGAAACCGTGACCATCACAATATAAGTGCTAGAAAACTAAAAATGATTTATTTAGCAATATTTAACAATATGTTAACTTCACATTCCTAATATTGTCAGTAGTGAGATTAGGTTTGCAAAATAAGAATGGTCACATTAAGCATGACTGACAATTTCGACCCGAAAAAAAATTAAAGATCTGGAATATGTGATGAGGAACTTTAATAGCGCAACTAAGCTATAATAAATAATTAATGATTCTTTAGCAAATTTGTTCAGTTTTAAAGGCATATCACATAGACATAAAAGTAAAAATTTGGAACAGCAAAAGACCATATTAGACCAACAGCTAAGGTTTAAGTTATAAAGAACATGATCAAAATTTGTTTATTATGGTTGGCAATTTTGGTTGACAAATAAAAAGCAGGCCGTTGTGGCACAGTGGTACAGCGTCTTTGATTCCATTCCACTCGGAGGAATAGTTATGTTAAAATTGTCTACTGGTTTCGACTTTGGTAAAGTTAAGTGTGTCGTTGAGTTCTGCCACACAACATAAACAATGTTTCAAATTTTACGCTTTAAATTTCAATAATAATTCGTATAAGTACGAGTTGTTAAATAAGGAAGGAAGTAGCGTGGCAATTCACACAAAATCAACGCAAATTAAGTTGTTTGTAGCCTCTAGGATATAATCATGGTTTTTTCTTTTCATATACCTGACTGTTTTTACTTTTTCGTACACCTAAATAGTAACTATGGTGCATGTATATAAATGGTAATTATCGTACAAGTGCCAGGATCGTTCGTTGTTCTAGATTCATAAACAGAGTGTTTTTATCTTCACTACTTTAAATGAAAGCACAGTTTCAACATATATAGCATAAATATATATAAACAACTACTAATTAAAATGAAAGATTTTGCCAGCAATGAAAATATTTTTTTCAAAAAAATAAATAATAAAATTATTAATAATATTATAGTCATAAAACGTCATAAAAAGAATGACGCACACAGATACTAAAACGTAGCAAACACCTCATTCCCTGAATCGAGTCGTAGATATTGGCGGTGAAGTTGAACGTTGTTTAGAAAATAGGTAATTGCATACAATAAGACAAGAGATATCTCTTTCTTGGTCTGGTATGTTTTTTGTGAATGAAAAGTGGCAGATCGGTAACGTTTAGTTGTATTATTGGTAACTATTCGGAACTATGTCACACGTAACACAGTATGGATAAAAATCATGAAATGAAAATAATAATCCTACGTATAAACTGTTGACGAATCTTGATATTTTTTTTTAAGTATAGCTTTGAAATGTTTTATCCTATCCTATTTTATTTTATTTTATCCTTCTCCCGTAAAAAAACGCAGTCACTTTTACTCTCTATGTCTACATTAAATATTAATAATATAATAAAGTCGAAGTGAAAATAAAAACTAAAAACTACGAGACAAAACTTTAAGTTTTTTTTTAAATTTCTTTTAATAATACAGGTTCATGTTATTTTTTTTTGTATTATTTATTTATATTAGATTAGTTTGTTTTATTTATATTAGTTTTTTATAAATAACAATAACTGTTTTTTTATTGCCGTTTTTGTTCTTGGTACTCTCCTATACTCCCCAATCCAAATTATTTAAACACAATTTCAGCTTTTTACATCCAGTAGGAAGTTTCTGTCTGAAACTGAAAATAAAAATATAATTTTATATATAAATCTTTCGTGACCCATCGAATTTATCGCAAAATGTTGACATTAGCATTTTCAACAAAATTAAATTAGGCCCTCTTTCACGAACACGCTGTACTAAATGGAACATCTCCAACAGTAATCGCATTTGCAATTCAAATATAGTTTAAATAAATTGCTCTAGATGGAGCTACTTGTCAGATTTAGTATTACCACTTGAGGGCGCTGAATATCGTCCGCATTTGCGCATGTTGAATGTACGTCAATATAAACAAGAAAAAACTCCACAGTCGAACACGATACGATATATGTATAGTTTTATGACAGCGCTAGCCAGTAGGTAGTGGTCGCAGTCACTGCTCAGTTTGCGCACACAGTTTGAGTTATTCGAAACAATTGTGTTACGTTTTGACGCATAAATCGTATATTTTCTGGTAATGATCGATTGTCTTATAGCAATTTCTATCCAAGTTGATTTTCAGCAAGATTGAGCACAGTGAAGTGTATGCAATATGATAGTACTTTCGTCGACTTTTATCGTTTTTCCACATTAGTCCCACAAAGTGCGTTTGGATATCTTAAATTTATACTAGTATAGCGATAAAATGTGAAAACCTTATATTTTGTATTCATAAAGCGTGTTATTAAGGAATGTACATAAATCGGAGTGCACAAATATATCTAGGCGGCGAGGCGATCATGATTTTTTGTTTATAATATAAGCAGCTTTAACAGTTGTCGTGATGCCCTCCTATAGTCAAGAAATAAAAGTAGATCTTAATTCAAACGAAGATGTTGCCTATAAAAATCAATCGAAAGAGAATCAAAACGAAGAAGTTAAATATGTCGCAACTGATTCAGGCAAAAATGGGGCGCCACCCGGTCTTAATGCTGACCAAAGACTAGCATTTGCTTTAAGGGATTTTTTGGGTCCTCCTAATATGGTACTAACTGAAGACGGACCTTCTCCTTCCAACGTGGAACAAAAACTGCCTTTTATTGATGAATTAACAGATGTAGACGGATTAGTTCAATCTGACGAAGAACCAGTCCAGAACCAGGAGACAGATGAGGTGCTAAATAATGCTGCTTGCCGTCTACGGAGATGGCGCGCGGCATCTCGAAAACTTCGTCGGCCACGAATCATTAACAATCTCAGTGCTGATGACGTGTGTAATGGTGTAGTGAAAACATTTAATGGTGGTCATACGGACCTCGCCGACCGCCTCCGGAGTTTAGCTGCAGCGAGTAATATGTCCGCTTCAGCTGGAGAATTGCTTTCGTTGGCACCGCCACCGCCAGCCGCAACCGCGCCTCCTTCGCCGAGCTGTCTACTCACACCTTCCTTAGCTGATCAGAGTTCAGCAGAATATTTTGTAAGTTGTTTATGCTTATTTTGTTCATATTTGTTTTATTTTACATACTGGATGTTTTGAAAAGTTACATACTAATATGAACAATCAGCCAATGCTGAATTATTAGATACTTTTAAATTTAGCTTCTTTTATTTAAATATCAACATCATTATTTACATTTTTTCTTTAACGAAAAATTTCAATATTTTTTCGATATAACACCGCCTACCTAAATATAATCCTCTTCATTCTTTGTTGTAGTTGCAATTCAAATTTTGCTTTTTTACTATACAAGATTTATGTTTATTTTAAACATTTTTAAAGTGTTTTTCCATACTTAGGAAAGAAAAATACTTATTTAGAAAACGATTATATAAAAATATATTATATTATCTTTCAATAAAAACGTTACTAGATATAGATGTTTTATAAAACCCATATAAAACCTCGCCAAAAATGATTACCGTTCGTGGTTTGTCTAACCGGAGTCTCGACAAGTGTGCAAAATTACTGGGAATTTCACAATCGCAGATTGAACAAAAACAAATGGACTATGCCCATCAACTCGAGATGTATTTTCCTTCACAGCAAACGTTATTTAATGCTTTCTTTACGTCACTGATAAGTTGATAGCAGTTGCTGGAAACAATGCCATAACGTAGGACAATTTTCCATGGTCAATGCAAAAAAAATAAAATAATAAACACTAAAAAAATATGCACACATTACTCTAGTTTTGAACTTATATATTTTGATAAGTTTATTATCGACAGTTTTATTCGCAGTTGAAGAGCCTTAGAAAATTTATCGTATAAATCAAGTTTCTTGACGTCATAAGAACGTTGCCGGTCGCTGGCTAAAATATATCTTCAATGCTATTGAATACATAAGCATTTCAAATGGTTTTGGATTTAGTTAGGCTGAAACGTTGTAATTGTTTCTGTTTATCAAGCACTTTACAAATATTTGTTTTGCGAGATTGCGCTCAACTAAACAACATTATTTTATTTATACGCATCTTCCACCTTACTCGATGGTATAGTATAGATAACCAATTGATTTCTCCGTTGTTTATTTTCCGCCGAAACTGAAAACTTTGTGTGTTGGTTCTTTTTAAACGCTTACCTTTGTAAACAAACGAAAATATTTAAAATATAAATAATCCTTTGAGTAGGATAAAACGCGAAACGCGCGACCACAGTGTGCAGGCCCTACTGTGCCACAATCGCGTAAAATATACTTATCACCAAACGAATGTGTTTATTTGATGTTTCTGGCTAATGTCAGTTTATCTTTATGATAGCCACAAAAATAAAATCCTCAGATTGCTAAAGAAAATGTTAACACATCTTTAATGTTTGATCGCATTTATATATAAATAAAACAACTTAATTTAAACATCCAGATAAAGAAATGGTCAACTATACTAGATTACTTCAGTCTCATTGAGGGAGCACGCGCCCGCTACATGTCAACCACGTGCTGGATTGTGGAATTTTCATTGATTGGTTCCAGTCTGCTACTGATATATTGCTTCTGAAACCTAAGAAAATTTAATTTTTTAAAGTTACAAAGAGATGAAATTATATACCTTGCCTGTTTTTCAGATTGATGCTTTCTATTTGAAATTAAACTGATAATAATTACAATTTTCTTTACATTTTCAAAAGTAACTTTAAGAAGTCAATTTTAATTACTCACGCGTATGTAATTTTTTATTGCTTTTCTTTTGATAGATAAAACTTTTTTTATAGTAAATATTTAAAAGTTCAAGAAAAGGATAAAAAAATATCCCATCTAAAACATAAATGTCAAATCGGAGCCAAGTTAAATGTTAAGTAATGTGTCGATCTCGAATTCACCCACAAAAGAATGAGAGATCTATATGAATGCCGAGTTCTATGTTCACTCGGGACGAAATTCAAATTCTAAACAGGCATATGTACTGGCTTAATTATATTTGCAAGTTAGTGTACTTTCAGCTTGTGCTAAACTATTTTTTTTAATTAATATTAGGTTTGATGCCTGGAGGTAAAAATAGCCAAATCAAATTTAGAGTTTGAATTTTATCCCGAGTGAACGCAGAACTCGGCACCCATATATCTATCACCTTTATATATACCTATGTCTCATTTGACGTTTATGTTTTGATAGGATATCATTACTTTTTGTAAAATATTTATTAATATTAACTATAAATACTTTGTTATTTTTTTAATTATTTTAATAAGTTCACTGAACTAACTGTCAAAATTTTTTTTTTTACTTTCTTAATGATACTTAATTATCAATGATTATCAGTTTTCCGTTTTTTTCCTGTATAAATCAATGATTGTCTACCTTGGTACTAAATATCAAGTTTCTAGGTCATCTCGAAGTGGGTTAGGTTTTTGAGTCAGTCACAAAAATGCCGATTTTAAACGTTAATAATATATCAATAATTCAAACGGTTACATATCATAAGCTAAGGGGTTTTTACAAATGTGTGGGACAAAACACAATTGCAATACGCTAAGCCGACTTTATCAGTAATAGTTAGTGATCTTTCACAAACAGTCTTAAAAGCATACACATTTTAAGGACAGAATATATTTGTAATAACCATAAAACTGTATTATATTATTAGTTTATCTTGTAGAAAATTTATATAAGTGCGAAATGTGTTGTTTGACGTGACAACTATTTTACTAACATAATTCTTACATAACCTTTTTATTTTTACATAGTAATAGGTTATAATATTATTTTGTAGAAGTACGACGTCAGCAACTGTTATATTACACTCTACAAATAGAATAAATTTGGCGTAAATAAAAATATTTTCTTCTATATCGTCGTTATGTCTTTGGTGGTTTATTTAACTTATCATAAACATCTTATATGATGTTATCATCGCTATTATGTCAGCTTGTTTCTATTTTCTGAAAGACAGCTCGGTTTTGGTTCGATAAGCTATTCGGGTCGATTGAAGCGAGACTCATACCTCGCGCCCTCATGACCCAAATTTTAGAACCGACGTCATCAGGAAGACATGTTTGTGGGGCACCCGTACAGTGACCCGGCTTCTGACCCACCCTGCATCTCTTGTGCTTTCATAATAAAAAAT
>DWMY01000761.1:0-19667 GCA_018249775.1 Heliconius hecalesia formosus | reverse complement strand
GAGAACAGTAAACATTACACTATACAAGGTGACTTTACTTGACGTCATTGACCTTCACTCCGACCATCACATTTGACGGCCGTAATCCGAATGATGACGCCGTATTTACATTCGACTTCAAGTCCTAACACTGACGACTAACAACCTGTTACCTCGAATCCGCGACGATTAGATCATTCAAATTATAACGCCAGGTGATTAGAATCAATCGACGAAATATAAGAGCTCAGAATCTTGTACACAGATTGTGAAGGAGCGACCAAGACGCTACTGGTTTCGTATACTATTGACGTTATATCAATTAATTTGTTAACAAAATACTATAAATATAGAACGTTACAAATGTCGCAATAACACTATAATTATTATTGAACGTAAAATCATATCAATTTAAGATAATTAAGTAGTAATAAAACTGAACCTTAAAAATCCGAATGAGTCATCGTATCGATTAGGTACGTACAATTGGCATTATTTCGGCAAAATAAACTTATATATCTATTTAACTCTTCTTTAGTAAACAATTAATAATATAATCGTAATTTTGCTGTAATCAAAGCAATAACTGCAGTCTGTAGTTTGTATGTGTGTAATACACACATTGTTATATGGTAGTCTTCATCACATAATACATATATAAATAATTTTTACCTAACTTTTTATTTTTACACTTGTTATTGCGGAGCGTAGGGGAGAACTAAAATGATTTCCTGAGACTCCTACTAGAAAAGGAAAAAAGAGCTTCATATGAATATTGTCAGGAGATCAACAAACACTTTCAGTACTCAGATTATTTATATTCACGAAATTACGTCAGCAAATGAGTTTTCATTATGACGCGAGTACTCGGTCCTCGCGCACTCTCTCATCTAACAAAGATAATGAGCTCCAATGCCAGCAATTATTGCCGGACAACTACTTCACACAGTTATAATTAGGTTACGACCTCTCAATCGCTTCATCACTATCAACCTACATCCAATAAGCAGATATGAGATTTGTAGAAAACCATGTCAAAATGAATCAATAAACTAAATAAAATTTCAATTTGAAATACGGGTACAGCAATACTAAAAGTTCAGTTTTAAAATGACCTAAACTAATAGTAAAAAAAAGTACATATTCTTATAGCATGATCCGATGTGCTAGAGAAAAAGCCACTAAAATTCGTTACGAAAGTAATCTCTGTGTTATCAGGAATCGCGTGTTAGAGCGAAAGGTCCGGCCGCCTCCGATATCAATTATATCGTAATCAATGAATGACACCTCAATGTCGCTCGGTCGCTATCTTCTGCAGAACATCATTACAATGTGACATATAAATAAATTGTTAAAAACCTGCTATTAATTTTGCACAAAATATTGAGGAAATCTCAGTAATTTATTAATATGTATAAAAATTGTAATAATTATGATTATATTAAGTATCTTGTTATTACATTAAATAGTCGCTTAATGTCCTCGAGTGTCTTGATTAATTCCACTGTAATTACATTAACAGATAGCACCTATCAATAATGAAAATTACGACATTCCCAGATTGTATCTGTTTACTTCAAACTTCAACTTTGAAGGTATGGTAATGGAATAAAATGGTAATGTATAATATGCTTGTACGCATAGTATAATAATAAATGCACTATAAATAACTTAGGGTCAGCCGGCACCGGATGTCGTCCTCCCACTTACACCTGGAGGAGAGACCGCCGACCCTTCATCTAAAAATATCAGGAATCATGCCTGAACCTAAAATAGATTACAATAAATCTCATTTGGTGAGTGATGAACTCTTAAACTTTATATTTTCTAATTATTACTCTTTGGATATATTTAAGAATGCAAAGAATATTGTTATACGAGCTCGCGTTAGACAGATCAAAGTGTAAGTCATTATCGTAAATGTGAAGCGGATGTATAAAAGCGAACATTTGATCACAATCTCATCATGCCAATTAAATGAGACTTACAAATCGAGATGGGAAATTAACTGTCACTCAATTAAGAAATAATCGATGTAAGTCTTAGTAGCAACCTTTAATCAAGATTACAATGATCTGATTTATTTCTGTGGACATATTTAACATAAAGTGCAGGTAAGATTTCTAATAGTTGATTCAGTTAAAACTTACGATGTCTTTAATCATATGTTTTAAATACAAAAGGAATCACGGTTATCACATATCGTTTTAAGGTTATTTGAAATCATAGGTCTCCTCGCTCGCGCGTGCTTCGACGCTGCCGCTGATACTCATTAGAAAGAACATCCGGCAATTAACACTTCTAGTCTTCTCGTATAATGCTGAAAGCAGGCAGCAACGTGTGTACAGGGGTAAAGGGAAAATTAAGATTTTACCCTACTTTAATATAACATTAATAACAAATTCCTTAATTATTATAAAAATTGTAGACTAAAAGTAATAAGGTACATTTTTGGTTTTAGCGATACTATTATTAATATCACAAAAATGTGTCACAAAAACATTTGAGAGATTTTGTGTTTTATTCTATATATCTTGGCACTGCTATTTCAATAATTAGTAATATATAGATCAACAGCATATGACTGCAAAAAGCAATATTGCCTGGAACGACACACTATAAGAAAGCTTCCCATTTTGGGGTGATGGTTAGAATCCATTTTCTGCTATTGGTAAATAAATTTATAATATTAAGTGTACTTATATAGCAATATAAATATTTATTTAAATGAAACATCTATACATTAGTATATCTGTTTCATTACAAGTCCGGTATAATGTTATTACATGGGGAAAAACACGTATAGACTTAAAGACATTCATTGTAATTCAAAAGATCTTAGTATTACTCATGGATACCGATAACTGTAGCGACTGTATACTGCAAAGGTTCATTAGCAGTCCGGTCACGCTCCGGTATCGCTAGATAGATGATGTCGCTTATGAAAAACAACATACTGCTGTAGATGAACAGCTAGCAACAACATTGACGAAAAAATATACGGTTATATTCACTACAACAAAAACAACTCGATAGCCTTTGCATAGTTACAAAGTTTGTATTTGCTTCAAGTTCTATAATAGTATATATTTCAATTTTTCATTTCTTAGAGACTGAATAACATATGCAAAACATAAACCGGATGCATTGCATATGCAAAACATGTTTATTTAAGTATTATAAAATATAAATACTACCGTAAAAATAACCGTCGATTTAATCAATTTACATTATTATCAACTCCTTTATATTTTTGATAGTATATTGTTATACCAGTTTAAGATACATAGTAAACGTTAAAAAAGTCAAAAGTAAATAGGAAGCAAGGTAATGTAGCTACACAAATCCAGTTTAACGTGCTAGCGTGCTTATCTAATGGGTATTGTTCCGTGTTAGTTGCGGCACCGGACCAAATTACATGCTGATTGCATGTTGCTCTTAGGCGCTAGGTGCACGAAATCATTCTATTAAGCCTTAAGCAATTTAAATTGCACTATTGTGTTTAAAAATATGTTATGTTAAGAGTTTTTGTAATATAAAATAGTTACCATATTGATTCACTCTCTATTGACTGCTATAACTTATATAGCATTGTATAAACCCAATTCTTACGTAATATACTTAAAGAAATTACATTATGTAGGAAATTTGGTACTAATAGGACCAAGTTTAAGTTGAAGGGAAATCTTTGCAAGTCTAACCAAAATGAGATTTTTGTGAGAAAAAAGTTGTGGAAAAAAAATATTTGTAAAAACAAAAACCCCGACTGCATAAAACTAAAAATAAAATAAACAAGCCCAATAGTTTATTAGGATTAACAGTCGGGATCTCTTTAAATTATGCGGGGTTCCTGGTAAAGATTTTATTGATTGAAGAATTACTTATAGGTCCTGATTCTGGTCCTTTTGTTTTTAGTTTTATGCAGTCGGGGTTTTTGTTTTTACAAATATTTTTTCCTTTTTCACTTTTGTGTAAGAATTTATTATGGTAATGATAATCATGATATACCTTTTTGAAATCCTCGTATTGAGCTCTTGAATTTAACCCTAATTTACCCATATTGTGGTATTCGAAGCGATTTTTTTTTTTTTTCACTATGTCCAATGGCGTCCCACAGCCGCCGTGATTGTTTTTTTTTAACGTCACCTATCTAAGAACACTTGGGCTGCTAATACGAATCTAACGATACCTCAATAAAGTAAATCCGTTCAGCGGTTCTGGAGATATGAGGTAATTAAGAATATTACATACATACAAGATACGCGCGAAAAACATAACCCTTCCTTAGCAGTCGGGAAAAAGGATAGCGTTAAATATTTCGATTTCGAAAAATGAAAATAATATAGAGCTTCACGGCAGTAATGACTAGTATAAATAAAAGAAAACGGGTATTGAGAACAATGACGTTGTTGTTAGCTGAGACAGTCGAAAAGACCGTAAGCCGCTAGTTCTTAGTTAGTAGCTCTGCGCGGCGCAGCAAATGAAAGGGTGCGGCGTGTCAGATGAAACGAAAGGTGGTTCGCTTCGGAGCAACTGCTCGACCAAAACGGCAATTTCTCGAACGACATAACGACCATGACGACTAACTTTTGTATGCAAAACGCTGCATAAATCCCGTTCTGCTAACTGATTGCAAACGCACAGTCACGAGCCACTCGGCGGTGCTTGTATTCGTCAACAATTACAAATAGAATAGAAAGAGAAAACGTTTCTGTTTATAACCATACGATGCGTTTGTTGATAATATGCAGAATATGTAACGTATAAGTATTTTTAATTTAATAAGCTGTGTTTTTTGTTCTTTAAGTAATGGATGTTTTAAGTCCAGTAGACTTTGCCACTAACTGTTAAATATTTAATGAAATGCGCCCGCGCGTATACCGCCTTTTATCTCCTCATCATATATTTCAATTGCGGTCTGCATCTATTAATATACTTTAAATAAGGGCGCAGAATAATTTTGTATCGTTTTATATATTGGTTTTTTTTTATTAATTTTGTATGGTTTTTTTATATTTTTATGTATTTTCATATTTTATTTATAACTAAGTGACGACACAGGTTTGAGGTCTTGTAAGTTCTTTATCATAATTAAAATGGATCTACTTCCAATCAAGAGTTCGTTCTTTAGTTTTGCTTTAGTCTCATAAGACTACTTTTAAATGTAGCCTTCCATAAATGATATTAAACTGGAGCAGAAATAAATACATTACAATAAACTATGTCGTTATAATTCTCAACAATCGTTTTAGTAATTCTCAAAGTGAATTATTTAAATTAACTAATTATCAGTGATAACAACACTCAAAATACTTAACTAACGAACACTGAATATTCCAGTGCTTTATCTTGGTTTGAAACAACCAAATTCTTAATGATAAAAGTGTATAAAGAAAATATTTGATAAATGAAGTATTGTCAAGGTCTCTAATGATGTAATAGCAACAATAATAGATTTAAATTGTGAGAACTGAAAATGGTGAGAATTTTATTGCCGCGCGTCGTCATACGGGCTCGCTGTAACCTCTATAATTGAGCGAGATGACATCATGATAGCGCAACACGTTGATAAGACTTGATTCACAGTATGAAAATATTTTAAAGATATATTATAGATAGAAACTAACCTTTTTTTGCTTGTTTTTCACGCTCCTTTTCCTTTTCTCTTGCTTTCTTCTCGCGTTTTTCTCGCTCTTGCTTTTCTTTTTCGAGCCTCTTCATTTCTTTTTTCATTTCCTTTTCACTTTTCTTGGACTTAGTGTCATCAATTTTCTCAGATAATATGAAAGTCCCCGTTTGGATCTTCGGATCCACCTCTTCTTTGGGCCTCATCTTCACTGGCCCTAACAATAACTTCACACGATGAAAATATAAGAATAGCCACAAATTTTCGTATACAAGCACTCCCTTACCACCAGGACGCTCGGGCGTCGTGAAAAATTTCGATATTGGTTCGGCACAGATCGGCGGCAAGCTGATAGTTTATCGCTAACGTTTAAGCTAATCGCGATTGGCGGAGACGTAGTTATCACAGATACCAAGTGTTCGCAAGCGCGGGTCGCGATAACGCGGGGATCAAAGTGGACGGGGCACGCGGAGCACCGGTCGCGACGGCACCTCAACTAGCACTGAGGAGCGCGCGCGGTGCGCAAGCGACGCAAGCAGGCGGAGGGCAGCATACTCTATAAATAAAGCTTCACTTCCTATTATACATTATATAGAATCAGAAAACGATTTATGGCCATTGAACTCATGAAAGCTTTTCGCAAATAATGACAAAAACAGATTTTCACATTTACAACCTCTAGATACATTAAATCCAAGGATACCAAGGGCGCTTATGTCCTTCAGCTAGAATACCAAACGCTAGTGTACTACATTTTCTAGCGGTATCAAGACACGCGCCAGCGTGTCCAGCCAAGTTAAAAAGCGTGGAAGTGGAAAAGTGGAAAAGCGCAGCGTGTATTTTAGACGAACAAGCTACTTTTGGGCCGTTTATAATTTGTAAACATGCATAAAATGTAACTCATTTGTTTAGCTTGTGATGTATATAAAATTTCAACAAAAACAAAAGTTTACTCACACGGTAATTGATATATTGACATTTAAAAATTGGTATTCTTGTGACTGACTCACTCATCAAAAACTTAACCTAATTCTAGGTAACTAGAAATTTTATGTTTGGTACCAAGATAGATAATATTGAGAAAAAAAAACTGAACACGAACTATAGATACTATGAAAAAAATTAAACATAAAAGTTAGATCAAAGAATGTGGGAAGATAAAGCGATTTTAAAAATAACAAAGAAATATTGATTAATAGAAATAATTTCTTAACAAAAAGTATTTGGTGATTGGTGGTAAAAAATAGCGCAGAGAAATTAAGAGTTTGAAATTTATCCCGAAATATATCAGAACTCTATACCCATTGAGCTTCCATTTCTTTTGTCGGTCATTGAGTAGAGAACTAACGTTACTTAACATTTAACTTGACTGGCAATTTACATTTACGTTTTTGATGGGATGTCTTATAATGATGTTTGCTTAACATTCCATAAAATGGGTTATTTATTAAAAAGTAGGTACTGTTACAGTCAATATTTTCAATACTTTATTTTATTATTTTAAAGGAACGAACGAGTCAAAATTGTGAGGAACGCCTTCATTAAATACATTAATTGCGAATTGCAAAGTTTAAAGCATCGCTTACATTGTTAAGTCAGGTAAGCTTTGCCAAAAGCCGCCAAAACCGGTAGTTTGGAAACAAAACTCTGCAGACGTAGGAAAGTTGGAGTTGTTCAAGCGGAGGGCAAAAAGCGTTTCCCAAGAGCCGGTGAGACGTGACGCAACGCTTGGCCACGTGTGACCGCCCTGAGAAAGTGCATTTACGACAACCACTATAAATATTTTTTTACTATGACATGTTACCGAAACTATTAATTAAAGTCAATACAAAAATAAAGTAATATATAGATAATAGTATACCTAACATTCTATTTAAACTAAAGATCGAACATTGTTGGTAGAACCATGCTGTAAGCAAAATTCGTTTGCTAATAAACAAAAATCATTACCTACCTATTTAAATTTTTATTGAATGACGTTCTTGATTTAAAGGTACCAAGCAGTTTTAAATAATGAATTCTTTTTTTTTTAGCTTCACGCAGTATCCCGCGTATGGCTGTATAGACAGTCGAAAAATAGTGTTAATCTTTAGAACTCATCTCAACGCCGCGTTTTGTCGTATTGCACATTCTGAGGACATAACTTTTTTCTATAACAATTGCTATCGATGAAATGGCAAAAAAAAATAATAAAAAATGATCGGAAAGTATATGCGGATAAGAGCCGGAATGTGAGACGCCAGGCACTTCTCTATCGAGACGTGGAACTTACACTGCACATGATTGTTGCAGGTACAGGCGGAAATGAAAGTAATCGCTTACACCCTGACCGGCGCGGCCCGTCAGGCCCGCTAAGCCTTGCGGTTACTTTTTATTAAATATATCAAATTACAAATCAAATATATTTTTTTTCCTTTATTGAAATGTCGATTAAACTACTGTCTTACTGTCGATTTAACTTTCCAATATTCATTTTGGATCTTATATCTTAAATTTTAGTTTATTAGGAAAAGAATGTTTTTTTACAATCTTTAAATCTTATCGTAATTGACTTCATATCATAATCTATTTGAAATAAGATAGATTCATTAATTTAATGCAGTATGATTTTTTTTACATCATGAAATTTACAATACAAATTGTTATTTCTTTATCTTCTTTATTTATCTTTTATCTTTATCTTTATTTATGAAGCTACGAGTATGGTTTTTGAAAAACCTTGCTGGGTAGCCAGAGAGAATGGGGCGACAAACGCTCTTCACCTCGTCCACAATTATCAACTTCTTCACACTTGCCCTTCAGAAGGTGATGTGTGAAGGTGTGTTCAAAGTGACCTTCCTTCAGTATCATCGATATTGTGCTCTAGGAGGTCAACCGAGGGGCTCCACCTCCCTCTCTTACCACTCACTCTCACTTTACGATTCTTTCTTTGCAATTCTTGCGACATTCATTCTCTCGACGTGCCCAAACCACTTAGGCACGTTCTTCTTCATTCTTTGCCGCGGCATCCTCGCTAGTAAAAAACTAAGTACACTTTCTGTTTTTCAGGATAAATGGACGACTTTTACAACTTAATTTTCTTATAGCTATCGACAAGTCATATAAACCAATAGAAAGTGCAATAAGATTGATAGTCGTCAAGGAAGCAATAAATATTAAAGGCGCAGTACAATATCAGGCAACTTTCACGCGAACGCGAGCCTGCGAGCCGACGCGGCGACGCGACGGTTGGTTTGTTTTCCAACCTACGCCGGAACTAATCCTATAGGTACCTGTACCTATATCAATGGGAGAATCAGATCGATATAAGAAATTAGTTGACATTTTAAATAATGTGAGACAAATAACTCAAACGTCTAGTCTTATTTCACTCTCTCTCACTCTTATTACTGGTCAACGGCAGTTTTTTGATTTGTTATTTACATCAGTGTCAGTGCTTCTCGACAGCGATTCGGGTTGTTGGGTGTGTTACATTTTTGGCACTCATCTAAACTTATAATTTTATTACACAACTCTAAGGTTTTATGCTAAAACTTTGAGTTTCTCATGCTATATTGTTTGGAAAAGGGCCTATTTTAAAATATATTTTAGTATTTAAGAAGAATGTAATATGTAAAAGCGCAAAATATTTATTTAAAAAATCTTTAATATGAGGTTACTCGGATCATATTTAAAGAATTCATATTTAAGTTTAAAGATTATTATTTATCTTTTTGTAGATAGTTCGTACGTACATGAGAAAGAAATATTAGGGAGAGTGGTCCCAAGAAAAAAATAAAGTAGCCGCAAATAAAGTCTTTTGCCAAAAGAATTACCCTACCTCGAGCTGATGAGATTTACAACTCACTATACACAAGCTTACAGAGAAGATTCTATATTCCCAAAAGGTCAATAAGATACATGATGGTGGACAGCCATCATAAGATGAGAACACTGAGAAGATTTTACCATAACGTTTACTGTTTTAAATGTGCTTTTGAATTAGCAGAACGTCAAAACATTAAAAAAATCTATAGAGAAGTTGGAATGGCTTGTCAAGATTGGTTCATGTTTGGTCCTTCAGTACCATAGATGCGAAGAATAGTGCCACGAATATGTTCCGATATAGGAGGCAGAAAAGATCCGTATTCGAGTATGTGTGATTTGTGTGTTAGTCGTTAATATTTTTCTCAATAATTATTATTTCAACTTTTTTGATGTTTGAAAACTTTATTATGGTACAAAAAAATATTTAGAATTTATTTTATGTTCAATCCTATTCGCCCCGCAAAATGGGACGAATCAGATATTTCTGTTTTGTGGGATTTGTGTTAATTATTTGAAGAATTTATGAATAATTTAAGTTTCGTTATGTTTTTAAAGTTTCATATAGTGGTTTAGTATGATTTTCATATCCTCAAAGAAAAAAATATCCGATTGCTACCTGTAAGTTACTGATAAATGTTACGATACTGCAAGCTTTCCGCGATGACACAATTTATAGATACTCATCTTCTAAACGCACTATCTACGACACAGCGTCTGACACGATGGTTGTGGCGTTTTGTTGTTGCGCTTAATAAATGCACGGAAGGTGGCGACCGAATTGTCTTAACACTAGGTTGTATATACTACGGTTCTTTCATCGGTATAATTGATATTTTGTTAGTATCTGGTATTGGATCCATGTCAATCAGTAAGCATAAATAGCTGTCAACTGAAATAGAAGCAATGGGAAAACATTTAGTGGGCAACAAAATTAGTGTGAACATATGTACAAAAGACATCATATAAAGTTAGTCATAAAGTTTTATTAGGTGTAAGTTATTGTCGGCGGATGTCACCCGCCGTCACCCGGCGTCACCCTATATACGGACGCTTCCGGGAGCGGCGACCGGGCCCGGAACGTTTTAGCGATTCATTTACTCTCAGCTCGGAACTTGTCACTTGTCGATCAGGTATGAAGCATTGACATCAATAAACTGCTCACAAGATATTGTTAACTTACTTCGACATAGCACTCGCTTAGGAAGCTTGAGTCGCTTAGGAAACTCCAGAAGTCGAGTAGAGAAGAGTCGAGAATAACAATAAGTCGAGAAAATAAATGAAAATATATGTCATAAACTTTATACGATACATAATATATCCTCCAATTCACTTAAAATATATTTTTTGATTTATCAGTTTTGTGACAGTTCTTATTAAAGAGTGAAGGTATTTTGTAAATTTAAGGTATTACAAAAACAAACTAAATTTGATGTTTTTTTCCTTCATTTGAAAAAGCAGTAGGTGTAGGTTTGTGAAGGAAAAAAACGAAAAAAAAAATCAAGGTAAGGTTAAAGAAGAAGTAACTTCAAATAATTTAAGCAAACTGCTACAAACTATGTTATTAATAATGTTATGATAAGTTTTATTAAACAGCCATTTTCCATTGACAAACAACAATTCAATTACACCGCGTTTCGTCGATGTGAACCTCGGTGAGTGGACGTGGCGGGGTCACCGGTCACCGGTCAGGCGGTGCATACGTTTGTTACCTCGTAATCCACTGTCGGCTTAGTAGATACCGGAAAAGCTCAAGTGATATCCCCGATGTATCGGCGTCACGGGAGTTCTGCTAGCCAGTACAGCAACGACGACGGATTCAAACATAATTTCATTAATCACTCAAGAAGCTAGCAGTTATCAAACAAAACAATCTAAAAGCCAACGTGAAATAATAATGTACCATATAAAACGACTCTGAAATCATTGTGACTGAGTCTAAAAGAGAATTTCACGCTATCAAAAAGGAAACTTAATCCCACGCCTCAAATCAAATTACCACTTGACCGCAATTCCTCTGACAATTATAAGCACAAAAGAGTTTTTAATCACTTTCTTTACGTCATTTCTCTTGCAGAGTGCTAGATCATTTACTTTCAAGTGATTTTTTTATATTTTGTTGTTGTTGGTGCTTTTTAAATAATCTTACTACTCGAAAATAGCTTTCTAAATGAAGTGAACGATATTATATACGTTAAATAGCGAAATAACTATTTAGTTTAACGATCAATACCTACAATTGTAATAAATTTGCTATAATTTCCGTTGTAAACTTCTTTTTTTATTGAACCTCTTTAAAAACATGCATTAGATATATTACTGTCGCACAAGCAATAGTAATCAAATAGTTGCTATACAATTATATCCTTTTAACCCCGTGTATACACTGACGTGACGACACACTGGCGTATTGATCACTTTCATCAAACTTTAATGAGATCCGGCTAGACTGTATGATAATCTCAGGTCAACGAATTAATAACTTAGAAATGTGAGTAGGTAGATACTATGATTTACTATTTATCATTACAATAGCCACTTTTATTCAAAAAAATCCATGCTGTAACTCCAAACTTAGGGAAGAAAAATACATTTTCAGAAAACACAAAATAATAATAAAAAACATTGCGTTATGATTACCTTTCTTTTGCTTTATATATTGCCAAATAATAACTCTAAGAAACTATCTACTCTATCTACTAGCTGAACTACGACTGTCTCCCTACAGCGTTGAAATTTTTTTGATTGGATTCCAAAGAATTATATTGGGAAGATAAATTGAAGAGGAAACCAAACCTGCGCTACGCCAGAAGGAAAATGTTTTATCTACTACCTAACACACAAAGCGAGTATAATACTTGTACATATATCAAAGGTGTGTATTTACGCGGTCGTCACTGTGCGCCCGCGCAGGTCGCACAATAGCGGAACATGGCCGAATAAACTAGAACGAATCAATAACATTTATCGGTTTAACCGAAAACTAGATAGATCATTTATAAGCGAACATGGTGGTTTTTACAAGCTTTTATTTAATTTGCCGTGCTAGTTTATGTGTTTGTGTATGCGAAATCATGTATCAAGGCTCAATTTGACCCACTTCAAAGTGCCTAAGGAATTAATTTGTAAAATACACGTTTCGTGAAAAAAAACTTGAGACTGGAGATGGAGCTGGTGGCAGCCAAAGCACTTCTAAAAAAGCTAGACAGGTCGCATTTGGACTTGTTTGATTTGTCTTGGCGAGTACTCTGGTGTTGAATGATAAGAATATTGAGATGAAGATGGAGTTTGACCGGTAAAACACCATGCGATAATGATACATTAATAAAAAACAGAAAATTAAGATAAAAATTAAATATTCATTAATTTTTTTATTCAAAAGTTATGTTATACTAATATATAATACTAATAATTGCTAAAGCTTGCTCTGTGTACTGCGGGAAATGTGAAATGTAAAACTCAAATATATAAATGCATGTACCTACATATACCTAGTAACACGAAAGTAGTAGAAGAAGTGTTCCAAGCTAATAGGTCCACAGACGCACCACAGCAACGCCAGCGCGCGGGCGGACACCAGCTCGCCTTCACCTATTTATTGAATTCGTTGACGTGCCTACCGACTCATCATTACAGCGGAACTCAAAAACGAGCCCGCGTACCAATATACTATCACTAAAATTTGAAACAATGTTTTTCAGGTCGTATTGGCACAAGCGTGTAACTGTAAGGGCGGCAGTTATGAGTTCGACTCCCATACTAATAGCCGCTGCTCTCACTAAAATTAGTTTTCCTTCTATAGTCATATTGTAAGGGTCAGTGAAAATAGTGTCATAGTTAACTTTGTATTTATTACTTCGTTTGTTCGTTCGTTCTACTTTATTTAAAATTCTTTATAGTGGAAGTTGAGAAGCCCTGGAGCCCAACCCACAGCCGCTAGTCACACACAAAACTGGGTTCCACATCCAATAACCGATAAATGTTCTATTACGTTCAACATTAATTATACAACGCGGAAGCAACTAGGGTATTGCTACATACTACATGGACATACAAGTAATCAGATATATCTAGTATTAGACGAAATATTATAGTGCAGCAACCTTTTGAAAATGCTCAAGTTTACAACGCATAATTTATAGAACGTGGTATTAATATGCAGGGTAGCCAGGGTGTAGCGGTGTTCAACGCCGCGCTTTACCTCGACACTAGAGCAAAGAAATGAAAATATAAAATATGTCATTTTTTGGAGGCATTGCATGTTGAGTGGAGGAACTCAACGACTGGACAACTTTTACCTTGGTAGCAGAGCGAGAAATTAAAATATTCATAAATAATAAGTCAATCCCTACATGGTCACTAACTACACTACAACTACTTACTATTACGTATAGAGTGCGCAAAATATGTAGTCATCTATGATCTATCACACAAACCTAATAATACACTACAATATAGTAATGTTTTTATAATAAATACTTCTACATTTTTAATAATTCAAATTTCTGTAAGACATTTGTATTGATAAGTGTATTGAATTATAGAACTTATTCATAATCATTACTGAATACAGTATTTTATTATAATTTTATTCTAACGGTGAGCTGCAATTACCCGCTGGTTTACGACTGGTGAACAACTGAACACTGAACAGTTCGAGTGTGGTATTACCAAAGAGGCGTTCCGATTGCGACATCAACAAAGACAACAACAGCGCGCGCAACAAGTGAATGCGTTTTCGTAAGTGATTTGAGAAAGTACCGGCGCGGCGCCAACCTTGCTGGCGCTCGACGCGCCCCCGCAGAGACACTACACACTACACTACTCGTCGGTAATTCATATTTTTGTTTATATTCTAATGTTCAATGACATGTATTAACCTATATTTTTTATTGATATTAATAAAAAAATAACCGCATTACATTCTGCTAAGAAAACTTTATATACACTTTACAAACATGATTTATTTTTAGTTAGAAAAATAGTAGGTAGAAAAATCTGTATAGTATTTTACTGTCGATGCAACTTAGCAATTTTTATTTCTTAATATTCAGGGTGTAGGGCCGTAAGTAGAAAGCCTGCAGCGATGTCCCGCATTCCGACACGTGGTTGACCTATACTATATGCCATGATAATAAAGCTTATAATAAAATAAATATTAAATGAAAACCTTTGCAAGACGTACGAGCTTACAATGTAACAATACACGGCTCATTCGACACCCGCCAGCTGTCACCCGACACCGCGCCGCGTCGTGCCGCGCTAGCGCCCGCGCCCGCGCCCTCTCAGAATTATTACAATAATGATAAGAGAGTTAAGTCAGCGTTGAGTTCCGCCCCTCAACACGCAGCGTCTCGAAAATTGGATGAAAAGTGGGCAATGGGTGTCTTCACACTAGGTTTATAATAAAAAGAAGCCAGCGTCAAATAAGTATCAACATTATCGTATATTGTAATAACTGATATTCGATTTAGGTTATTCACAAGAATCGACTCAACAACGGCTACAAACGTACAGTGTGGACACAAGTGGTAACGTTAACTCACACTACTACATTTGAGCTATATTGTTATTTAAATGAGTTCCGAATCAATGAATGTTAGCGAATAGCAAAACTATTTCATAAGCCGTGGTACGGAAGTACTTCCAGAATTATAGCGATCTACACACAAGCTGTCTAGCGTGTACGTAAGGACCTCTGACGGAGACTCCAGGGTCAGTGGCCTGCGGACGGATGCCCAGAGCCCTGTGGCAAGCGCGGAGTAGGGTCCGGCTGCGACGGCTCAGGCGAGAGAGCCAGCGGCCTACGATCAAAACAAATGTTACTCCAATGTTATGATATAAAACCGAATTCTGATCCATCGCAGTCAAAGACGACTTATATTTGATTTCGATAGATTAGAATTCAGTGCCGCCTTGCGGTAATGTCTCAAAAATTATCGTGAAGCGAAAAACGCACCTTGCGGTAATGTCTCAAAAATTATCGTGAAGCGAAAAACGCAGTGTCTTTGCTCTTGGACCTAGGTTATCTGTGTACCACACCTATGATAAGAGCAAAGTTAGTAAAATCACGTTTTAAATTGCAATGATTACTATTGTTGATTTCGAAAGTTTACACATCACAGCGCAAGATTAAATAATAATTATAATAATCTGTCATTAGTCTAACATTTATAAAAAAAAACTCGGCCCACTATTAAATAAATTTCCATTTTAACTACTTGCTCCCCTTCGCTGCTGTAGTTGTATGGGAACCATTTAGGGGTTGCGAAGTGGCGCGCTACACTACACTACACGAGGCTCCGCCCAGAGACGCACTATGACATGCAGTTTTCCACTTCAGCTAAGCAGATTTAATAAAAGAGATTTACACGCGCAATCAGTGTGTGCCCGTCCCCGTCCCCGTCCCCGTCCTCGTCCCCGTCCCCGTCCCCGTACCCGAGCCCGTCAGTAGTAAGTAAGTACTCCGTAAGCTACTATTAACTTTAAATTGTTTCATATTTTAATCTCAAATGCAAAATTTGTCAGATAAAAGTAGATAATTATAGGAGACCGCACACGGCCACAGTGGAGTGGGAGCTCGGCCACGTGGCCGGCATGACTCTTGAGACCCTTTTATAATCTTAATATGTCGAAAAATATATGGAAAGCGAATGAATATCATCAGGTCAGTCGTGGCGCAGGGGCACAAGTTTGTGGCTGTAAACGTGATTTGCGACTGTAAGCCGTCGTGGGTTCGATCCCCACCCGAAAAAAATTATATTTTTATAAAAAAAAATAAATGCCACCGGAATTCGGCGGAAAGTGAGAAACGGAGTATCTTAACATTAAGCTCTATCTGCCTACTATGCTGTGTGCGGGACGTACAGCTCATTTGGTTTTTTTGATTTGAATGAACATTAAAGAATTCGAAGCCATATAATTATAGTTTTCAATTTTTAGGTTAGTTAATTTAGGTTAAAAAAATAGTTTAGTTGATGCGGTGGGCGGCAGGCGCCGATGTCGACAGTCGCTAGTGGCACGTTCTCGACCCCACGGCTTATAATAATCCAATAAAACGTGCGATCTTTTCACCCCAAAATAATCCACTTGCAAAATACTGAGGGGAATTTGTACGAAGCCGAAGCCCCGCGAATTACCACCGACTGCCAACCACCGCAGCCGCCGCAAACGCCGCGGAGCGCACAACTTCTAAACTGTATTAGATTGTTTATATGAAGTTTGTTTGTACCATTTACGAGTCAAAACAAAATACCAATGTAAAACTTTCGCTTTCATTCAATACCATTCTTCATTATGTTTTTTTCTATAAACAATAGATATAAACAAATAATCCATAATAAGTAAAAAAAAATAGTAGAAAATACATTTACTTGGCTATATTCAACTTCTTGATATTTAGCAATATGATTATTTTACCAATTGAATAAAGCTATCTTGAGAATGTGATTATAAAAAAAAACAACTTCACCTGTATCCCACACACTGCAGGGTAGGCAGAGGGAATCTAGTGTTAAGACACTCCGTGCCCCATTTTCCGTCAAATTCTGGAGGCATTGCGTGTTGAGTGGCGAAACTCAACGCCACGGTTTGCCTCAACACCAGAACGAAGAAATGAAAATATAAATATATTATTTCCTCGATTGGCAATCGAACCCCCAACCAATCGCGTTTACAATCACACTTTGTGCCCCTGCGCCACGACTGGCCACGATATATTGAGGTAAGAAACTGATAATAAATAAAAAGATAATTTGAGGTTATCAAAAATATTTATAAAGAATAAGTTAGCTGGCATTACATATATAAATCGTGAAACTCATAAAATGTTATCACGTTGCTCGTTCAAGTGCTGCGTCCAGCAAAGGCAATTTGGAAAAAAAACGTTTTCATTGTAATATTGTACACCTGTAGTATATTTGCCGTTTTCTATGCAAATGTATGTTTATATTATTCATTGAAATACTAACTCCTCGTACTGTGAAAGTTACTTATGTATTAACATGTTAATACCGCTAAGAGTAACTTAGCGTAGAGGTGTTCGGGACCGAAGAAGTGACCTGAGCGAGTCCTGCGTCAGATAGTTGCAGCGACCTACATAGAGGCTAGGGCGGGCGCACTGCACACTGCACAGTGCAGTCACTATTGTTTCATACTTTGTAATGGATTATTAGGCTGACGTTATGCTAATATTTCATATCTGTGGAATTTGCGGTATGCAAAGTCAATGAAATTGTGATCATTGTAATAATAATACTTTTTAGAAAACATATAAAAATTTGAACGTAGCGGGATTTGAACCCGCGCCTCTGACGTATGGTTCCAAGAGGAATTTTAAGAAAAGCATTTTTCTTGAAAATCAAAAAAAAATTATTTGTTAGGGTTTGGTATTATATTAAATCACGATCCTAGGCACACTTATTTAGGACTTTTATTTTTTTTAAATGGTTATTGTAAAAAAATAATTTAATACAACACTAAAAATGTGATTATAAAAACATTATTATGCATTAATTAAGTAGTTTTTTGCAGCTTCATGATTTTCCTTTCTGTTCTTTCTGCCCAAATTTGAGAATCTGTGTCAAGTGGCAGAAATCAATTGCACGCTTTTGTCTATGAGAGTGGGAACAAGAAAACAACCAATTGGAGATCATAAGTGGGGATCACACCACCACTCTCTTCAGTCAGACACTGTCTGTGTCTCACTGCATCACAATAGGCATTACAAATTAATAACAATATGATGACAAAGTACAACAATTATTCAATTTCCCTCACCTGTACCTATTAAATAATCACCTACTGATATTTATAATCAAAGTGTAAAAGATATTATCAAATTTGAGTACAAGTTGATAAAATACACCGGATTATAGCTGCATGGCTGATATAAAGAATGTAGTATTTATTTAATGTTAATTAATGTATTTTTTAGCTTTCTGATTTATTCCACATATAGCATAAGCAGAGGGAACCTAGTATTCAGTTGCTCCACTTGTGTGGCAAAAATCAACACCACATTTTATGTTCTTATGATGAATAAATACACATAATTAATTACTTTCATAGCTGTGCAATTAATTTAATAAATTATATTTTATAATTATATAGCCCATAATTTTAAATTTTATATTCATCAAACCAAACAAGTTTCTAAATAGCTTCTCTCTATTATTAGTCTTGTAACCTTATTGAGGTTAAGTTATATTTTGTAGATTTTTAAAGGACTTTCTTACTGAATAGTATAAAGATTTATTAATATTTCTATGACTAATACAAATAAGAACAACAATAGATTGTAATTATCTAGCTTGTGGCAGCAGCTCAAGGGCATTCTTATTAGTGAAATATGTCTGTCTATCTGTAATCTGTATTACAATAGTCAATGGTGATATGCTCATTTGACACCTACGCACTAATAACATCACTTAGTGCAACAGGACTAACTATGTTGTTACTTCATAATTATCATCAATAGCTGTATGGTTGAGGCCAGTTGTGGCACGGAGTGTGATTGTAAATGTGACTGGTTGTGGGTTCAAATATTTAAATTTATATATTAATTTCTTCCCTCTGCCGCCACTCAACACGCAATGTCTTCAGAATTCAGTGAAAAGTGGAGAACAGAGTGTCTTAACACTAGATTCCCTCTGCCTACACTACTGTGTGTGGGATACGTGAATACAGCGTAAAGATTTAATAATATAATTCTTACATTAAATAATTGTATTATGATAATGAATAAATAATGGTATCACTAACTCAAAGCATGTAAGTGTTAACTTAAAATACAGTATAAATTTACTTCTGTCTTCCATCATCCATAGCTTTATAGATAACAATAACTATTAGAGGCAAGTTGTGGCGCAGAAGTACAGTGTGGCTGTAAAATCGACTGGTTATGGGTTGGACCCTAACTCGAGGAAAGGATATATTTATTAACATTTATATTTAAAAAAATCGCTCTGGCGTCGAGGCAAAGCGCGACGTTTAGTTCTGCCACTTAACATGCAATGCCTCCAGAATTTCCTCCAGCCGGCGGAAAGTGGAGAACGGAATGTCTTCTGTGGGCGGGATACAGCGTGAAGCTGATTTAACTATTATAATATTAAATAATCCTTTTTTTTTCTTTATATAGGCATGAGAAAAATCGATATTTCCAACAAAACAAGACGCCGCAGTGGAAAAATTTAAATAAGTACTTATAAGAAAATTAAAATCTATCCCGAATTCAATCAAGAAAATGTAGACTTTCTCT
>DWMY01000760.1:0-19672 GCA_018249775.1 Heliconius hecalesia formosus | reverse complement strand
CATTTCCTCGAGTGGGGATCGAACCTACAGCCACCATTACAGTCAGTTTTTGTCCCACCGTGACATGATGATCTCATGAAGAAAAAATTGCCAGAATATGTATTTTCTTATATCAGTGATTCTTTATGATGTTGTTAATAATATTTTGTTTTTGTATTATTTTTATCTTTAGTTGCTGGAATTATTATTTTGTTTTGTATTTTATATTCGCTTTGACATTGATAATAAAAACTATCTTTATTTTTGAGAAATAATAATAATATTTTACAATTTTTTTTTGTTTTTATCATTTATTAAAAACTATTTCCTATTTTGTTATGTATCACAGTTTGTACTACAGATTTTTTGATTTGTTTTTGCAAGTGACAGGTTTATTGTATAATATTTTTAATTTTTTACACTTAGTATTCTTATGTATTTTATTCTTATTATATGTGTTTATATAATTTAGATCTAAACGTGGTTTATCTGATATAATATATTTACATAAATATTTTGCTCGTTTCTAAAAATATTTACAATTATTTTAAGAACAGCGGTAAATACAAAATAATATAAATTTATATAACAAATAAGAACAAACTAATCACTGCTAGTTTTCATCTTCAAAAACTTACCAAATTATTTATGGGCCATGGTAAATTTTATTATACGTATGTATAATAAAATATATACGTATGTATAATAAAATTTTACAAGTGAGTTTGGACTTGCCACTTGAACAATTTAAAGTTAAAGTAAAAAAACTATTACTAGGCAAAGCTTTCTTTTCTATCCAAGACTGAACTAATGATAATAATGCGTTAAGTTAAATACTATTGATGTTCGCTCAGTCAGTTAGTGATGGTATGATAGTTTTACTGTAAATTATATTTTAAAAGAGCAGCCGTTAAGTTTCTTGCTCTTTTCAGCAGAACTGCCAAGCTGGTGATAGCTTCCTGTAGGATTTACATTCAAGCATTTTTGAATCGTCAATTTATATAAAATAAAAAAAAATCAGCTTCACGCTGTATCCCGCACACAGCAGGGTAAGCAGAGGGGACATAGTGTTAAGACACTCCGTTCTCCACTTTCCGCCAAATTCTGGAAGCATTGCGTGTTGAGTGGCGGAACTCAACGCCGCGCTTTGCCTCGACACTAGAGCGAAGAAATGAAAATATAAATAAATATTTCATCTCCTCGAGTGGGGATCGAACCCACAACCAGTCGATTTTGCAGTCACACTTTGTGCCACGACCGGCCTCATCACCGATAACATCAGCAATCATGATGATTAAAAGAGTACAGCGCAAACATTTTTAGACTTCAGAAACATTTTCAACACTGTTGCTTTTGAGCATACCACTTGTTATACTGAATTATGTTAACATATCTCCTGAGTTTGTTGTTTAGTTTTGTTCTAACTGGTAAGGACGCCGATAGCTCAATCGAATAGAAAATTTTATTCTAAATGTTTCTTAAAGTCGTTAAGGCATGGCAAGACTGGCATGTAGTGATTGTGGCATGTATTTATTTTATATATATGTGTGCGTGTGCGTGCGTCCGTTCCTGCGTGCGTGCAGGCGGGCGTGCGTGCGTGCGTGCGTGCATGCGTGCATGTGTGCGTGCCTGCGACCTTATTACAATTGTACAAATAAAATAAAATATACATACTTAGTTCTCTTTCCTCTGATCAATAAAAATATATCTGCAATGTACGCTGGTATTGTCTGCAATATCAGCGTCATTAAGAAAACAACCCATTTAAACCGTGTGAAATGAACTGATGGCATAGGAACATCATCTGTAAAGTTATATTTAAAATAAGGAAATCAAATTAGTTTTAAATAGTTTCCCGCATATAATAAATCTGTAGGAATCAGTAATTCTTATAAAACTTAGAAGTTCTCAGTCTGCCGCAAGCCCAGAGTTGCCTGGTTTAAACAGGTCACTTAATGTTAATATTTGCACTCATGTGTTTTTTTAATTAATTATATATCAAATTAAAGCTTATTTTTTTCTCATCACTAAAACACATGGTTGCCTGGAACATGAATGCCGCAAGCAAAGGTTGCCATCATTTGAAATATTTTATTCCGATTCCGTTTGACTGAGAATAGACAATGAAATGCGCGGTTTGCCTTATGTTTTATAGTAAAATATTATATAAAAGAAGGTCAATCTTAAAATGAATGTTTATTTTAACTATTCAGCTGTTAAATGATGCTTTTAATCATATTGAGTACATACAGAAAACTATTTAAACATGCAACTATTATCAAAGCAAACGAGCAGAGGATGCAGAGAGAGTTTATTGAAATGTAATTTTCCATATTTTCTTAATTAATAAATAAAATATCTGCAATAATTGTCACCTTTCATTATAATAAGGAAACATGATGTAATTAATACCTTTTAATAGATCGATATTTGTAAACATTTACTTATTTAGATAATGTAATCGTTTTAAAATGGTAATTTAAATGAGTATTAGTATTAAGAAAACAGATTTAGCAAAGATTTAATATCATGGAATCATTATTTCACTTGAAAAATAAAGATGATTTCATGTTTAAATAGTTTTTTGTATGTACTTAATATGTTTAAAATCATCATTTAACAGGTGAATAGCTAGTATAAACATTAATTTTAAGATTGACCTTCTAATATATAATATTTTACTTTAACTTAAAATTCTTGCGGGAGAAAGCCAACGGGCAGAGGACGAAGAGAGAGAGAGTTTATTTAAAGGTAATTTTCCATATTTTCTTAATTGATAAAAAAAATAAACGCAATAATTGTCACTCTTCATTAACTTAAGGAAACATGATGTAATTAATACCTTATAACAGATCGATATTTGTAAGCATTTATATAATTGGATAATTTAGTCATTTTAAAATGATAATTAAAATGAGTATTAGTATTTAGAAAACAGATTTAGCAAAGACTTAATATCATGGAATCATTATTTCACTTGAAAAATAAAGATGATTTCATGTTTAAATAGTTTTTTGTATGTACTTAATATGTTTAAAATCATAATTTAACAGGTGAATAGCTAATTGAATTCGCTATTTGAATTGAATTGGCAAGCCGTGCATTTCATCGTCTATTTCATCGTCTATTCTCATTTCATCGTCTATTCTCATTTCATCGTCTATTCTCAGCCAAATGGAATCGGATTAAAATATTTCAAATGATGGCAACCTTTGCTTGCGGCAGTTATTTTTGAGACAACCATGTGTTTTAGTGATGAGAAAAAAATAAGCTTTAATTTGATATATAATTCATTAAAAAAACACATTAGTGCAAATATTAACATTAAGTGACCTCTTTAAAACAGGCAACCCTGGGCTTGCAGCAGACTGAGAGCTGGCAACCATTGTTTTTCCAATTCCATGTGTTCTTTCAAATGATGTGCGATTCACATAAAAAACATATGAGTGCAATTTTCTCCAAAAACGAGTTACGAAAAACATTAATTAAAGGTGATTGCGGCAGGATTCTTTTAGGCAACCCTTGTGTAATCTATTCTACTATCATGTATCATTCTTAAATATAAATTTCATTAGAGTTACCGATCCCTAAGTTTTAAGCGATGGAATGTTAAGCCATAACCTCCACTTATTATGCTGAACATTCATTTTAATATGAAATATAAAGAGGCCGACTTAGCGCAAGGTCTGATTGTAATTATGGCGGACATTTCCTTCCTTTAATACCAAGCCTTCTGTTTAATTTATTTATTACTTACAAAATTTATGTTTGTGACTGTCAGCAATGAGTAAGTCAGCTAGTCGTCTCATTTCAATTGGATTTTCACTACTCGTACAAGAATTTAACACAGCAACTTCTTTTATACTGGAAATTGAGAATATTACTTATTAAGAAAACGTATAGAACCCATGCCTCTTGGAAACCGTCCGTCTAGGTGTGGAAAAAAATGTAAAAAAATGAGAATCTCATCATAAAAATAATGATATTTAATTTTAAAAAGAATACAATATACACATGAATCCGTCATTGTTTTATATTAAATGTAAGAGTGTAATTTGTTACACTTGGACAGACAAAGCGACGTTTTCATAAATATTATCCGAGATTTTATTATTTCCTACTATTGGTCTATTGTTTGTTAGTGACAATCCCATACAAATCCCAAATTGCGAACTCAACGCTGCGCTTTTGTTTGTTACCAGAGCGAGGTAATAAAAATAACTCAGGCCCATGAGTAGAAATCTAGCCAACATTGTTTTTATACTATGAAAATATATATTTTTTTGAATATGATTTACCATTCACATTTAGCAGCGGCCACAATTATTAGATTCGATACATAATCCACTGGGATAAGGTCCAAGGTATTAACGGGACTGGCAAGAAGTACACGATTTAAGCCCTTAGCAATTGTTGTTATAAGAGCTGAAGCACCAAACCAGTTGTCGATCCAACCGACGATTGGTTCTCCATGACTGGCAGATACTGGAACAAAAAACTATGTAAATATAAAATAGCAGCATCATGCGTTTTCCATATAGCAGGATAGGTAGAAAGAATCCCAGTTTCTGCTCAATTTTCAAAAGAACACCGTCTTTATCTTGTTACCAGAGCAAGCGTTTTTTTATCGTTTTATACTATATACTTATTGGGAACAAATAATTGTGGAGGCATTTTGGGTAGTGAAACTCAATTAAAGAGTGCAAATAATAGTTAATTCGTTGAATAAATTGAATTTGAAATTAACATCTTTTTTGTATTATACAAAAAAAAATCAATGATAATATATAATTCAATTCAATTCATAAACGAATGCAATTATTCATGAATGTTCTCTTATGAAGTTATCACGTAAAATTCAGAGGTTTTGAGGTTGGATGGCAAATCTGTTGCCATGGTAGTATAGTAGCTGTTTGCATTCGATAATTCAAAAATGCTTACAAAAGTCTATATGAACAAAGAATATTTTGTTCTTTTCTCGTCTTATTTAATTGCTGAAACATATATATTGCCGGGATTATTTAAACCTACGACCATAATTAAGTATCAGCCACAGTTTGAACGTACTATGAAAATATTTAACAAAAAAAAACATTTAAATCTTACCTATAGATGGACGAACAATAATTGTAGGTACATGACCTTTGTTTTCGGTAACGACATTCTCAGCTAGTGCTTTAGTGAACGTATATGTATTGGGTCTTCCTTCTGCAAAAAGAGACAAAAATCATAGCAATTGACTGATATATAAATTGGAAAAACGTTAACATTTTCTCACTTACATTATTCAAATAAAAAAATACCTTTACGTTTTTTACTGCATAGCAGAACTTCTAATAAGATTGTTGAGTGACAGAAATCTACGCCGTGCTTGTCTACCAGAGCGAGGAAACACGTCTTACGGTGATATTAATTTAATTACAATAAGAAATATGAATAGATTTTTATTATATACCTAGCCATTGTAACTGATATAAAATACTTTTTTTTTAGATACTTTTTTTTAAAATGTGTAACAAAAAAAACTTATAATATACTTACTGATAAGTTGTTGTACTTGGTTTTCAGTAATTCCGATTTCTATTAACTTTTTCACTTCATTTAATGAAGCAGGCGCTGGGTATACTACCTCTTCAATAATTTTCCTGTCTGTATTAGAATATGCAGTCGATACATATACAAAAGCCTGTAAATTAAGAAAGTAAGGTGAAAATAACAAATTGAAAGTCTCTTTTCTGTTAGTTAGAGACTGCCAGACAACGTTGAACTTAAACGGCATGTAACTGAGCACTAATTGAGGATTTCTCGAAATTCCTACAGGATCAGGAAAAATCGGATTTTATATTTTATGTCATAAGTCTCACAATTTTGCTGCCAATTATTTTTGATATATTCTTAGCTTCACAACTATAGCAGAAAGAATCGTTTGGTAAGAGGTTTCTTTTAAAGTCTTTTTCTCTAGTTAAGGAAAAAAATCCAATCAGTTTTAGTTTCTAAAGTGATAAAATGAATATTTTTATTCTTTTTTTTTATATGATCGCACAGTGATCTTATTCCGCTGTTTGTAGTAAATAAACGTTATATGTATTAAATTACCTTAATGGCGGGCATGCGCTGGCACAGATTAAGGACGCGCGCTGTGCCCGCTACGTTTATATTTACAGCGACTTCCAAGGGTTCATTGAACTTTATAGTTGCAGCCACGTGAAATACTATAGACACCTACAAATTAATAAAATCCAATGTTTATTTATTATCGGTATATCTAAATTATTTATTGTTTATTGTTTTATCTTCACGCTATATGCAGCACATAGCAGGATGGGCAGAAGGAACCTAGTGTTAAGACACCTCGTTCCATTTAAGGCACTTCCGTACATCACTTTCTACCAAATTCTATAGGCATTACGTATCAAGTGGTAGAATCCAATGTAGCGGTTTACCGCGTTACTAGAGCGAGGAAATGAAAATATTAAATAATTCAATTCCCCAAAAGGGGTCTAATCCACAACCGTCGCGTTTACAATGACATGCTTGTGGACCTGCACCACGACGGCTTCTTTTTCAGTTTTTTCTTCATTGTATCATAAAGTGGTTACCTCTTACAATTTAGCTTTAACTCGCAATTAGCAGGGTGGGCAAAAAGAACCTATGATCTGTCAAAATACTCTAAATACTACATGATTTACGGCTTCCCCTCAATTTCAAAACAACTATATATATAAGGCCTTCATTGCGCAATGGGACATGGTCTGAGTGTAAACGCGACGATCGTGGGTTCTACTTCATACTATTTTTCTCATTTTCAATTCTTCGCTCTGGTAGACAAAACGCGACGTTAAGTTCCGACACTTAATACGCAATGTTTCGAATATTCAGGGAAAAGTACGAAACGAACACTTCATTGCCTTAATACTAGGTTCACTCTGCCTATTCTACTACGGGGGGGAAAACGTGAAGCTGTTTATATAAAAATATTTACATACCGTATTCATTAAAACTTCTTCGTCTTCTGCTTTCAAACCCAACTTAGGTTCGGATATATCACCTATAATAGGCACGATCTTTTCCAAAGCATGAGGATTTTCTTTCCTCAGTCTTGAGAAGAGCTAAAATTTTTTTTATGAAATTTTTTTTATTAATGCTAATTAAAAAAAATAGGTAAATAAACGATTTCAAAAAAGGAAGATTATGAGTTTGACTAGTATGGTGAACTCGTCCACGGACTCACCAACTTGAACTACACGAATATTCATTTTATAAACTGAATAAATTTCGTCTTCGAATATGTTTGCAGCGTAAAGACTCTTTTCAAAAAACATTTATTTTTCTTTAAACAGTGATATAAATAATATAGCTTTGAACATTACCATCAAAGATCGATTGAGTATCGATCAATCGATCGATCTGTTTGTGTCTTAAATTTATTTATTTTTGTTTATTTATTTTTTTATTATTGTGTCGTTACTACAATAGTAACATACTATTTCGTATTCTTTTTTTATTTAAATGAGATTTCCTAACTACAGTCAAGAACAATCTAAGTCTAATCAAAAGTGATTCAGTAGATAGCTATTGCAATATTGGTAACAACACATTTCTGAAGGGTTTTGGACAATGTAGATAATTGACAGATACTCAATTGAAGTCAGTTTAATTTTTTATTGAATATGCATATTTGAATAAATAAATATCGATATTTAATATTAAGGTAATTGATGATAGTAAGAACTCAAATAAATAATCGTAATAAGTATGCATTTTGTTTTTTTCTTCTTCTTGTTATAAAAACACAAGCAAAAAAGTTAGAATTATTTCCATCTCATTACTTTTAGTTTTTTTTTTAATAATTACGAACACTACTCGACGTCATTACAGAACTCTTCAGGAGCATGTTTATATTATATTTAAAAATATATTCAATTTCATATATAGACAAATGGCGGCTTGAATTTCGCCATTTCATGAGTGACGGTACACAACGCCGCCAATATCTTTCAATAGCTTTAAAATGGATAACATGGCCAATAGATTCTCTTTGTCCATAACACAATGTGAAAATAATATATCTAGTATCTGAATATAATTTAATACATACCGGTTGTTCTAACATGTTCTGAACTCTTTGTTGCGCGGTCGCATTTGGCTTTCCGCGCACTAAGAGATATACTTTATTTATTCCGGGACAACTGTATAGTAACTTTTCTAAGATCACCTGAAAATTAATTTAATGAAAATTGATTTATATTTTGAAAAAAAAAATCAAGGAAAACAATAGAATAAATTCATTTAACTATTCTTTGTTTATAATAAATAAGAAAAATAATTTCAAACTTTTCGCATTTATTTTCTGAATTGAGCAAACTTAGCCAAAAATACCTTTCCAAGAAATCCTGTGCCTCCAGTTATAAAAACAGATTGTCCCTCGTAGCATTCCGCAACACTTTTGTACATTGTTGGGCCTTTATTTTGTTGAATTTGGTGTCTGGAAGACATAGAAGATGGTTACTGTAATCTTCAAAAGCTATATCGAAATAACGTTTCCTAAATGTTATGAAAAACTTAAAAGCCTTTTTATATTTTAATAAGATTTAATAATGTATAATGTTAAAGTTTCATGAATATAAGAAGTATGATTATGAAAAAAAAGTTAACCATTGTTATTTTTTCCGTTTGGTTTAAAAAAACTGTTTTTTTTTCTTTTTATAAAACGTCACTTAACCCTAAAAGTTAAATAATTCTTTTGTAGCCATACAACACATTTGTACGACGATACAATGCTTCATAATTAAACATCACTTTGGTTTAACATTGTGTATTTTTACGTTATTTATTAAATATATAAACGAAACAAAAAACAAAACAAAAATAATTAATTGAAAATTACTATCTTGATTTGATATGAAGTGTATGAAGTTATAGCAAAAGAAACACAAATCTCAATCATACTCGTACATCGAAACTACGTGCAATATATATTACAAGATTGTGGTGAAAGTTTAAAAAGCCACACAGTCGTCCTCGTCTGATCCTTTGAATCATATACATATTTTGTCGAAGTGAAAGTCCTGAAACTACGTAGTTTGATGTTTTAGGCAACTCAGCATTTTTTTTCCGCAAAGGCGATTTCACGAACTTCACGATTTCTTTGGTATAGGGAACCTAGTGTTAAAACACTCCGTTCCTCATTTTTCCTCTAATTTTCGAGACATTGTGAGATATAAAAATAATTAATTACTAAAAACTACTGGCGATTGAGTCCACCAATACCGCGTTTACAGTCGGACGCTGTCTTGGGACTTTATCATTAACAATTATTTTGTTTATTATAAAGTAAATTTATTAAGTATGTCTAAAATATATTTTTGCAAAGAAATCTATTATGGAAAATTTAATATTATAAGATAAGATATATAAATTAATATTATAATAGACTTCTTTGTGTAAAATATATATTTTTGTAACTACTTTATATTTAAGCAGTTGGAGTTTTAAATCATAAGCAAAAAACAAAATTTTATATACAGTACCAAAAAAATATAATATATAAGACACATTTGATATAAATTATGCATATTACTAAAAAAAGAAAAACGAGTCGAACTCGCATACTAATGGTTCCATATCAATTTCTGCATTGTATGTCAACGGAAAGTACAATTTATAAAAGTGAACAAACTTAATTTTGTGATGCAGTATACGAATACCGGCAGTATCCTATTTATTGTGAATCTCGTGTCGATATAGGCGTTTTTGTGATATAAATAAATGTGAAATACGATTTTTTCGGGAGTATATGGCTTATTTCAACTGGATATCTAGATAAAGGCTCTCGACAGAGAGACAGGCAGACGGACGGACAGACAAAGTGATCTTATAATGGTTCGTAAAGCTGAGGAACCCTACAAACGCAGTTCAAAATTAACCATTAATTTAAAATGCTATGTAATCTCAAGTAAAACGGTTCTAAATTAAAAAAAAGAGTAAGAGTACCTGGTAAATTTAAATTCATTTTTTTTTTTATTACAATAGACAATAAAGCAAGCAGTTTTGATTTCTTGAATATAAATAAATAAAATAATGCTACCATTGGCACAGAAAGCTTATAAAAACATAATTGTACCCATGAAAGTTTTCATTTTTTAACACTCTAAAGATACTCTGAATCACTTATGTATTCGTTTGGTAAACGAATACAATTCAAAGACCGGCCTCTTGACTAACCTTTCTGAAAAGAAGTCAATCTCTTGCTATAACAGCCTTTTGAAAATTGCTATGATCTTAAGTAATGTTAAAAAAAATAGACTACCTCCAGCATCTCCAAACATTAATTTATTCAGTTTAATCACTTCCGTTCTTAGTTCATGGCGTTTCGAGCAGTTTATTCAGCTTAATACATTTTGACTTATGTAAGTGAAAGAATTTCCTTTTTGACATTTTCGTTTGAAATTTAATATAAGTATTATTTAAAAAAATTTAATATCAATCAAAGCAGTTGACAAGATTATAAAAAATATTCTAAGATATTCATTCGTTTCTTACTGCCCTATTTAATTCCCACTATCAGCTATTAGCCTCATATTTAAACCTTGACAGATTATGAAAAAAATATAATTCAGACGGATCAATAAACTCATTATACGAGTAATTAATCACAAATCTGAGACAGTATCGCAATCACGCGCATACGCAATAATTATCGCGAGGTCTCGTCGTAATAATATCATTGTTATCAACAATAAAAATCCTAATTATTTTTAATACCTTGACATAGATATTGCGGATGGAATTTGGATTTTATGGACATATTGGCGTAATGGTGAGTTAGATTACATTAATCTATGCATTGTTACAACACGCACAAATTATTAGCTCATAGTCCAGTTTCATCGTTCATGATGTTTTTGAAAATATTCTATTCCGGTGTTAATTCCGCCACTCAACACGCAATGCCTCCAGAACTCGGTGGAAGATAGGGAACGGAGTGTGTGCACTAGGTTCCCTCTACCTACCCTGCTGTACACGGGATACAGCGTGAAGCTGATTTAATTTAATTTTATATACATATGTATATTTAATTACATAATTTTTTTTCATCGAAAAAGTTTCTTAAAAGTGAAAGCAAATTTTTATCAATGATAAAAAAATAATTATCTAAATTTAACAGAATAAAATTGAGTGACTCTAACTATTATATTCAAATTATCTATGTTTCAATATATTCTACGAAATTAAGTTAAATGATGAAGGCATCTTAAAATGAGACTGAAAAGATGAAGGCATCTTAAAATGAGACTAAAACGATGGCTCATATATGTAATCATTTCAGTCTCAGGCTCAAGAATATTCTTGGGCCCAGAATATATAGAGATGGAAATGGTATGATTTAATATATTCAGGTACATCATTTCCTCTCTAAAAAAATTATCAGTGTGGGCAATCTAAGAGCTAAGATTTTGTAAAAGTGAGGCTATCGCATAATTCACACAGCGATCTATATCCATAGCGTGGCAGTCGTTAGATCTAAAAGATTTCGGTGTCCAGTTGGAAAGCAACAGTCGTTCAAAGTAGGCAGACTCAATATCCGTGAAAAACAAAGCAGTAGTCGTTGAAAATATCAAACTAACGAAACGAGTAAAGCAAACAAATGCAAAAATCATTAGACAAGGTGTCAATGTCAATCAACGGTTACATCTGTCATTTAAAATATGATTGGTTTTAATCGATTCATAGTGGATTTCTTCTTGTTTTTCAGTAATGTTAATTAATTAAATTCCTTTATTTATACTGTAATAATATGCACTAATAAGTGCGATAAAATTCTTAATTAAAATGAACAAATATTTTATGTATGTCGTACTGTAGTGGAATATTTATATTGATGAGGGATCTAAATCTATTATTCTAATTTTTTTACGTTTTGAGATTGTCAATTCAGCTAATTTTTGATATTCGTAAATAAAAAAATTTTTTTTTTTAGACTTAATCTCAAATTTTTAATTTTGGGCCTATTATTTTCCATCTTCTTTAAACTGTTTGTTGACTTTAGTATCAAAAACAAAAACAAAAATGGTAAATACTACAGAAAAATTGACAATAACTACCTGAACTGTTATACTTTAGTTTTTTTTTCAAAATCTTTTGGTTTACACCAAAAACTATTCTGAAACTTTCATCAAATCAGGGGGAAAATTTTGCTATTATTTACGGTTTTATTTCTTTTAGTACTCTCTATTTCCTTTTCTTTTTCCTCTCTATTTACTTTTACACTCAATATTCTCAAAACATCGATCGCTGGGCTCCTTCACATGAGCATTGTTCCAGATACTTGCAATATAAGTATGGAAACATTATAGCGTCTGGAAGATGACTGGCCCTGGGATTGGTTTGGGTTCTTAAAATTGTACCGTAAATAATATATGTAAAATTTAGGCATGCCAGTGTAATACAATTTGCCTCAATTACAAATAATCAATAGGATGTCTGGCGAAGGTAAAGGCCCACGTAAAGGCAGACAATAATAAATATCCATTTTATACATTATTCTTAAAACATATTTACGAGAGTTTCTACTTTAACGTGGGTTCATCTACACGACTCGATTTAGTGATAAGGTATGCGACGTGGCCGCTTTGACTTTGCTTTGTTAGTTAGTTAGTTTTGTCTGCTTACGTCATTCTTAACAAATGGTATTTATTTTACAATTATATATATATTTTATTTATCCAAAAAAGTGTTTGTTTTTTTTTTTTAAAAAACAAACACTTTTTTGGATAAATCTCTTTTGTTTTAATCGTATTAAGCTTTTATAGCAGTTCAAACTGTGCTTTCACTTAAAATGGTCAAGATAATAGTATGCAGAATATTAACTGTATCGGTAGATTATACTTTTGTGTTTATTTATTTTCAATAATTGCAAAAAAACTGCTTACGTAATACTTGAATTCAACTGTTAGTTGTTGTTTGGCTTATGTTAAGCTATAAATATTATATTTCATATATTATTGTCGTCGTTTAAACGCGACGACTGTAGATTCGATCCCTACTTGAGAGAAATGATTAATTATATTTTTAGCTCCAAGCTGTAACACAAAGTAGCGTAGGCAGAGGCAACCCGGGAACCTAATGTTAAGATACTCCGTCCGCATTAAGACACTTCCGTTCTACACTTTCCGACGAATGCATTACATACACATTTACGTTAATTGCAATTAGGGGAAGTATTTTTTTTTTTAATTTTCATTTTACCGCTTAATCCGCTATTATGTGCGTACAATGCTTAAAAAAATAATTAAATACCTAAATTCTCCAAGTGATTGACAGATAAGGCTTAGCCGACTCGATAAGCTGTAAATATACATTTTCTATTAAGCAAATCTTAAATATGCTTAAAGTTAGACTGGGAAAGCTCTCGATATTTAGTTTTTACAATAACGTAAGTGATATTTTAATAATAAAAAAAAATTACATCATTAATTCGTTCATGGCACAGCTATGCGAAATGTGCGATACCTTTTAAGAGATTGTTTATTCTTAAAAAAAAGTATTGCATTAGATGTAAAAAGAAAAAAAATCTAATGAAAATATTATTAAAGGCCGTAATAGCGCAAGGGCACAAGAACGTGACTGTGACGATTGTAATTATTATTGAAATTAAAATATTAATAATAAATTATTATTTATTAATATTTTAATTTCTTCGCTCTGGTACTAAGGCAAAACGCCCGGCTGTGAGATCCGCCACCCGACAAAAAAATATATATTATCAGCTGTATTCCGCTCATAGCAGGGTAGGGAGCGGGAACCTAGTGTTAAGACAATCCGTTCCCCACTTTCATCCGAGTTTTAGAGGCATTGCGTGTTGAGTGGCGGAACTCAACGCCGCGCTTTGTCTCGACACCAGCGCGAAGAAATGGAAATATAAATGTAAGTAAATATTTCATCTCCTAGAGTGGGGATCGAACCCACAACCAGTCGGTTTTACAGTCATACTTTGTACCACTGCGCCACGACTGGCCTTATGTATATTATGACACTAATAAAACCACAAATACGTAATTGAGAAATAGTCCAATTTCTTAACCACACTAACTTGTCACCAACACAATAAAATCACTAACACCATGTGCATATTAAAATATCACTATCATAATATGTCTCACCTGTAAAGTTAAGGTGTAGACCCTGGTACGATTTAAGGCGGAATGAATTTACTCCGACGTCGTAGTCTATTTAAATGGATGGAAAGGATTAAAATAAAAGTACTTAATTAACTATTTTGTATCAAATTAAATATGCACTGATAATGCTATAATCTGGTATCATAGCCATTTGTGATTAAAGTTATTGACAAATCTAAATACGATATTTTAAATGTAATCCCGCACACAGCAGGGTAGGCAGAGGGCACCTAGTGTTAAGACACTAGGTAATTTTGTCCCCAAACCTAATTTCACCCCTATCTTATTTTTAGGTTCCTAAAAACGAAACCCTTTATAAGATCACTTTGTTGTCCGTCTTGCCGTCTGTCAAGACTATTAGATCGCGTAGAGGTATCAGATTGAAATTAAAATTATTATCAAATATTGCAGTCTATGGTCTCCTAAAGCGTAACTAAAATCAAGATTCGAAGTAAACGTTATCAAAAGACGCGAACATATACTTTTTTTTTTTCGTGAGGAAATCCTGTTACGGATACCGACCCGAGTGGGTTATGTGGGGCTCACGGGCCGGCAGATGTAGGCCGTCCGAATACCCACTAAAACCTCACGGTGCTCCTCCTCGACCGCCACTGGCCGCGAGACGCGGGGACAATAGTCGTCCGCGAAAGTGGTACTTCCCTACAATCCTAAAATTAGTTCGGAAGCCTCGATGAGCGAGCCCAACTCGCACTTAACCGGTTTTAACCTTCAAGCGGAACCGCTGTCGTAATACTTGTTTGCAACCTACCGGACTTGTAAATAAGAGTTTATTTCATGTGTTATTCTAAGAAACATTTATTTTGAGAGTCCACACACAATTTGGTAGAATTTGAATTGCGTATTTACTTTGAAATAGGGACAGTAATTAAACTTAATAAATTTCCTCTATTCTCCACAAGAATAGAAGTTTCTTAATGGGAACGAAGTGTCTTAACACTAGGTTGTCAGGTTTCCACTACCGTGCTAGGTGCAGGTTACAGCGTAAAGCTAACAAATCTTTGAAATTGTCGTTATTCATCTTAGAGATAAAGAGAATATCTGTATTACATAGAGTCCTTAATGTGTCTAAAAAAAACTATGATCTTATTTATAAGACTGCCTATTAGTTATTTTGGCATTTTGGTTATTTTAATGTATAAAATATACAGTAAAACATATTATAATATTTTTTAATCATTAATAACACGAGAGAGAGAAAAAAATAATACCGCACAGATAGACAGAAGGAACCTAGTGTTAATATATTTCATTCCCAATTTTCTGCTGAATTCTGAAGACACTGCGTATTGAGTGGCGCAATAAACCAGATAAAATAAAAAATAATTTTACATAAAGTACTTTTTACTTAATGTAAAATTATTTTTTACATTTTAGTTCGTGGTTTGAAGTCGGGTATTTTATGTTAAAAATTAATTTATTTTACGATTTTAAGTGATGAGTAGACCTTTAGAGGATGATTCTCAAACGAGTACGAGTAACAAGTAGTAGGTAGTGGTGGTACTATGTAAAACTTTAATCTTAATTAAGTATTATTTTTGTGCAAACTATCGTTTTGGCATATTGACATAAAAATAATTCGGGCGAATTGGGAACCTCTCCCTTTTTTGTAGTAGGTTGAAAATGAGAACATCCTCTTTTTTTAAAGTTGGTTGAAAAGAAATGCAACGAAGGAATCTTACTTCTAACATCAAATTTAACCATGTTTTTCCTTGTAACTATTAGAGTACAATTAATGTGAGTGTAATCAATTTATGTTATTTTAAATTTTTATCTGAAGCCGGGACTGATAAACCACGCCATGGCCGATAAATTGCAGTCAGAAAATAATGCGGCAATAAAGGATGATTGCAGTGCAGGGCCTTCAAGACCACCTACAATGAGTTTTCTAATAAATACTTTGAGGGACAGGATGGCAGATATGTTGTCCCAAATATCACAAGAAAATCGATCAACAATCTGTGACATCGTAAAAATGATTCAACCCAACTCAAATTCTTCTGTTCGAATATCTGATGCATATTTTCCGTCTTTTGATCCAGATAAAGGCACAGATATCAGAGAATGGGTGGAGCTGGTTTCAAAGTCACAGTCTGAATACAATTTGAAGGATCATGAAGTTAGACTGCAAGCTGCAGGTATACTTCAAGGTCGAGCAAAAACATGGGCCGATGAATGTCTTTTAAGAACCACAACATGGGAAGAAATGAAGAACGATATGCTGCAAACATTTGAACCAGAAAGTAGATATTTTTCAGATATTCTTAAGTTTCGTAATTATACAATAGAAAATGAAGACAGCATTACAGATTACATTTCAAACGTGTGGAGGATGTTTAAGAGAATAGTTAAACCAAACGTAACAGAACAGGATGCTGTAGAATTTGTAATAGGCAGCATTACTCTTTTTTTTTATGGAAAAGACAAGGCAAACGAGCGTTCGGGTCACCTGATGGTAAGTGATCACCGCCGCCCACGACACCGTGCAACACCAGAGGTGCTACAGGTGCGTTGCCTGCCTTTAAGGTGGGTTGGGCATCGGAGCCCGGCATTACCTGATGCGAAACGCAGTGGCATAAAGCCACTACTTCACGCCGGTTTTAAATGCCGGGGGTGGTAATGATCCGGTCGAGTCTGCCCATGCGTATTGCCATTGCTGGCGACGTGACCACACGTACCACACGTACTTTAGTCGCCTTTTACGACACTACCAGTACCAGGATGATCCTATTCTAGGCCGGGATCACACGGCACAAAATTACTCATGACAGACTCCGAACAGAACTATTGAATAGTAAGTCTCAATCTGTTCCAGAGTTAATTGTTATAGCCAAAACAATGCGAAAACGTAAATCAACACCAGCCTCTCGCGACACTGTTCCCCAAAAGAAACCACGGAACAATACAAACGAATCATGGAAATCAAGCGCTGAAATTACATGTTTTGTTTGTGGGAAGATAGGTCACCGTGCAAGATATTGTGCCCAAAATGCTGTGGCGAAAATGCTGGAGGAACGAAAAGAACAAAAAAAGGAATGTTCGTATTGCTCGTTGACAGGACACACGAGCGACACATGTTTTAAAAAAATATACGCCGATAAGAGGGTCAACATCTTTGAGGCCAGTCGTGGCGCAGCGGCACGAAGTGTGACTGTAAAACCGACTGGTTGTGGGTTCGATCCCCACTCGAGGAGATGAAATATTTACTTAAATTTATATTTCCATTTCTTTGCTTTGGTGTCGAGGTTAAGCGTGGCGTTGAGTTCTGCCACTCAACACGCAATGCCTCCAGAATTCGGCAGAAAGTGGGGAACGGAGTGTCTTAACACTAGGTTCCCTCTGCCTACCCTGCTGTGTGCGAGATACAGCGTGAAGCTGATTTAATTTGATTATTTTTTTGTATGTATAATCTATTGGAAATACCCGGAAAACGACAGGATACTATTACCTATTTAAAAGGAATTGGTTCTGTACCACGTACGTGTGGTAGAGTCACGTCGCCAGCAATGGCAACACGCATGGGCAGACTTGACCGGATCATTACCACCCCCGGCATTTAAAACCGGCGTGAAGTAGTGGCTTTATGCCACTGCGTTTCGCATCAGGTAATGCCGGGCTCCGGCGCCCAACCCACCTTAAAGGCAGGCAACGCACCTGTAGCACCTTGGTGTTGCACGGGGTCGTGGGCGGCGGTGATCACTTACCATCAGGTGACCTGAACGCTTGTTTGACTTGTCTTTTCCATAAAAAAAAAAAAAACAGTTTTATCTTTACATAAAATATCGACTACCTGTACTATTGACAACATTATTATGGACATCGTTTTTTGTGTGGTTCTTGATCATGAAATCCCAAAAGATGTTTTAATTGGAAAAAATATCTTGAGTATTCCAGGTATTGGAGTTCACCTTACAAATCAAACCGTTGCTTCTACGAGAAATATAGAAACTCGAAATATAATGCAATACACAGATTTTGGTGAGATCGAAATTGATATATCATCTAAAAAGGATCTTGATGAATTAACTGAAGTTCTTTGCAGATATCGAGAGTCCTTTACACAAGGAGTTTCCAGTTCACGAATTATTATTTTTTATGGAAAGGACAAGGCAAACGAACGTTTGGGTCACCTGATGGTAAGTGATTACCGCCACCCACGGCCCCGTGCAACACCAGAGGAGCTACAGGTGCGTTGCCGGCCTTTAAGGTGGAGATAGACGCGCTTTTTGAAGGTATCCATGTCATATCGACCTGGAAACACTGCCGCGGGTAGGCCATTCCACAGTTCCGTGGTGCGTGGAAGGAAGTTCCTACGAAACCGCACAATAGTGGATTGCCACGTATCCAGGTGGTGTGGATGATATTTCAGCTTATGGCGTACTGTCAAACAGTTCTTCAGAACACTCCTCATGATAAATGCGATAGAGAACGCACAGCGAGGAGACGTCTCTACGCAAAGCCAAAGTATCAAGCCTTTCACAGATTATTGGGTCCCCAATGACTCGAATGGCTCTACGTTGTATGCGATCAAATGGTTCAAGCTGATACTGAGGTGCACCAGCCCAGAGATGAGAACAGTACTCCATATGAGGCCGAACCTGGGCCCTTTATAGGGCCAAACGGTGTTTTGTCGTGAAGTACCGTCTCGCTCTGTTGATGACCCCCAGTATCTTCGAGGCCGACTTGGCCTTGCTTTCCAAATGATCGCGATACTGGCAGTCACTTGAAACATTGAAGCCCAATATACTGATACTGGGCGCGGCTGTAAGGGGAATGTTCTGAAAGACACGTGATACGAAAAATGGGATTTTTTTTGTGGCTAACGCGCAAACTTGTGTCTTCAGGGGGTTAAACTGAACTAGGTTCCTTTCACCCCATGAGGAGACATTGTCGAGGGATGCCTGTGATGGGCACTGTTCAGCGTTTTTCCGAGAAAGACTTGCTCGGCCGGAGTAAACAGCGTCCACCGTGCTATCATCTGCATAGCAATGAATGCTAGAAACCTCTAACATGTCATTGATATGCAGAAGAAACAGCGTAGGGGACAGCACGCAGCCTTGGGGAACGCCAGCGTTCACGGGCATATGTTTAGAGCAAAAACCGTCAACAGCGACCTTGATGCTGCGCCCAGTGAGAAAGCTGGCGATCCACTTGCATAAATTCTCGGGAAGCCCATAGGATGGAAGTTTAGCTAGGAGCGCCTCATGCCACACTCGATCAAAGGCCTTCGCCATGTCCAAAAATAACTGCCAGGCCCTCTCCCTTGCTTTCAATAGCCGCAACCCAGCGATGGGTAAGGTAAACCAGAAGATCACCGACCATGGCGGAAGTCATATTGTCGGTCATTAATCAATCGGTGATCCTCTAAATAAACCAAGAGCTGGCTATTGATAATGCTCTCCATGACTTTTGAGAGCAGGGAGGTGATAGCAATAGGCCTGTAGTTAGATGGATCGGAACCATCGCCTTTCTTTGGGATCGGGTGGATAAGAGCG
>DWMY01000759.1:0-19672 GCA_018249775.1 Heliconius hecalesia formosus | reverse complement strand
CGTCGGTTGGAGGTTCGGTTCCCACTCCAGAGAATAAATTATTATTTCTTAATATTTTTATTTCATCGCTCTGGCACTAAGGCAAAAACCCCGGCGTTGAGTTCCGTCACTGAACACCGGACAAACCTGAAAGTTGGGATCAGAGTGCGTTAACACTAGATTCCCTCTGCCTACCCTGCTGTATATACGATACAGCGTGCATAAAATTATATTAGCCTTTCGTAGAGCTTATTTATAATTAAAACAAAATAATGGACATGGAAACATACAAAAGTTAATTATTTTATGAAACTTTTTTTAATCTAGTTAAAACTTTAAATAAATATGTATTGACGAAAAAGAAATAATTGACGATATTCCCCACCATCCTCTTTCTTATTTGTTTTTTACATATTTTTTTTCAAATAGAAATAAAATAACAATTTGATTTCTAAAATGAATATATATATATATATGTATGTAAGTGTATAACTTATTTAGTTTATTTCTGAACGGGTGTGGGCGTCGTCGTTGCCGTATTAGTCATGATTCGAACAAAGATCGATTTCATAACTATATTATTACAATCGTTATTATAAAAATATTTTGTTAATTCATATTTCATTTAATAAAATAAACATTTGGAATAATTTTTTCGGAAATAAATTATACGATGTAAAAACACATAAAACAAGTATATAATATGAGGTTTTTTAATTTTTGTTATATGAAATCGATTTATAATGTATTCCTTTCTGAACGATTCTTTCTGAACATCACTACTACATAATGTTTTGCTGTCATTAATCGCGGATACATATTATCTCCTGCAATTTATGAAATATTACTTAATTTTCTAATTAAATAAGTTTATTTTATTACAAAAATCTATAAATTTGTACTTTCCTATTATTCTAAAAGTTTGTAGTGTTTTTAGATACTTTTATTTATTTACAATTGTATAGGCTTATTATAACTATATCATATTTTGGTAAAATAATAAATAAAAATGTCTGTGAGTGAAAAAGTGTCGCTTTCTGACGCTTTAAGCAACGTCGATGTCTTGGATGAATTAACACTGCCCGGTAGGTTTTGTTACATTAGTTACACATTATAGTACTTATAACGGAAGCTTTTCGTCATTAGTTAATTCTGCAATAAAAGGGATAAAGAATTTTATTTCTATATAATTTGTAATAATTTATTACATATTTTGTAAATTTTTATGTGGCGTTAAGTTTACCTGCACTTAATGATGAAATGGTTGGAAAGTGGAGAAAAGAGTGATTTATCACTTAATTTTCTGTGCTTTTATGTTATATTTTATATCTTAAAGATACAGGCAAATGAATCCTTAATTAGGTGTTTGTTGCATGTCTATGATTATATTAAAGAGGCCATCTTACTTGCTTTTTATCTCAGATTTAAATATGACCTGGGGGGTCAATATTTAATAGGGGTATGAATATACTACTTCTAATACTCTGCTCTTGTAAAAGAAGTGCAGCATAAACTTCCAATACTCCATACAAATTAATTTAGTTGGAAAGTGTAAAATAGAATTGTGACACAAGATTCTCTCTACCCATGTTCGAAAAGGTTATTAACTGGCAACAATGTTGTTCTTAATATTCTGCTACTTTACATACATTTATATGTGGTCATACCATTTTGCCTATGTCACGGACCCCAAGACTACTGCGAATGAATGTGTTACATATGTGGTCAGCTCAGTATCTTCATTTCCGTGACATGAAGCTCCTGAGACGGGCTTGCCAAATTGATGATAATAATCACTTGAATAGTTTTGGTGTGAAAATTTTACAAACAACCTTACAGTCACCAAATATTTTTTCTAGTTAAAAAAATATTTTTAGCCGACAAAAGATCAAACTTATTCTTATCTATTCTGCTATATTTCATACTGCAATTAGCTGAGTAAATACAGAGAAGCTAGTGATAAGCCATATTTCATTTTACACATTATGCTCCAAATTCAAGCTAATGTGGAAAACACTGTAGAGTGGTGGAACACAAATATTACAAAATTTATTTTACTATTAAAAGAAAACGAACATAATAAGTTGTACCAACACCATGACATTGACATCAACTTTATTCATAGACAAATAATTTTATTTAAAAGATGAAGTTATATGCTTCATTTTTGAATATCTAATAATATACCACCTCTTTACTGTGGTTATTGCTTCAGACATACTTAATAATTTATTATTATTTTTTTTAGATGAACAACCCTGTATTGAAGCTGCACCATGCTCCATACTGTACCAGGCCAACTTTGACACCAACTTTGAAGATAGAAATGGCTTTGTTACTGGCATTGCCAAGTATATTGAGGAGGCCACTGTCCATGCTAATTTAGTGAGTGTATTTCTTTTCATTTTAAAAATTTTATGTAACATATTATAGCTAAGATAGTTTTGATTGTTTTTTTTTATGGTAAAGTAAGAAAAAATATAAACTGTGGACTTGTTAATGTAAAAATTTTATGAGTTTCTTATATAATAGGTTTAATTTTACTTTCTACGCACATTTTTTTAAATATATATTTTTCACCTTCACGCTGTATCCCGCCTATAGTAAAGGGAATCTAGTTTTAAGACATTCCATTCCCCTCTTTTCGCCAGTTAAGGCATTGCGTGGTGAATGGCGGAAATCAACGCCTCGTTTTGCCTTAACAAATCATTAATTATTTCTCCGAGCGAGAATCAAACCCACAACGGTCGCATTTAAAGTTTCACATTACACTGTACGACAGCGCCACCACGGTTTAATTTTTTTTCTTTTTTTTTCTTGTAGAATGAACTTCTAGAAGAAGGCAACGCGCACGCGGTAATGTTGTACACGTGGCGTTGCTGCAGCCGCGCTATACCTCAACCCCGGTCCAATGAACAGCCGGATAGGGTGCACATATATGAACGGACTGTCCAAGTACTTGCTCCGGAGGTGGATAAGCTGTTACAGTTTATGTATTTTCAGGTAAATTTGTGATTTTCGGATAAAATATAAATATCTTGTATAAATTGTACAAAAGTTTAGTGTTAAATCTTCTTTCTATTTTTCTTTAGTGTTAAATCTTCTTCTTTCTATTTTCCTTTAGTGTTAAATCTTCTTCAGAGACCAGTCTTGGCGCAGCGGCACGAAGTGTGACTATTAAACCGACTGGTTGTGGGTTCGATCTCCACTCGAGGAGATGAAATATTTACTTAAATTAATATTTCCATTTCTTCGCTCTGGCGTCCAGGCTAAGCGTGGTGTTGAGTTCTGCCACTAACACGCAATGCCTCCAGAATTCGGCAGAAAGTGGGGAACGGAGTGTCTTAACACTAGGTTCCCTCTGCCTACCCTGCTGTGTAAATCTGATTTAATTTATATCTTCTTCATATTCCCTTTATTTTAAATATATTCTATCTATTCTTCTATACTTCTGTGTGATTTGGTATAAATTGAACTGATTTCAAATGCTTTTCTTACAAGAAGTGCGTGGATACCCATATCTAAAAAACTACAAAATTTATTTTGATAAAACTTAAACTGCTGTAATATAATCATATTTGAATCAAAAAGGGTAATTGTATAGCTATCACTTAGTTTAAGATTTTTTTGGATAAACGAGAGTGTATGTAACACTTATGAAGTTTTATTTTAGTACAGATCTTCATACTCAAATATTAATATCAACACATTACATGTCAAACTCATTCCCTTCTATTTTTGAAGTTATTTAAAATTTGTTTAAATCTTTAAATTCGTCAACATGATAATCATGATCTGAATATATTTTTTTATGAATCGTGACTAAAAACAGTCTCGGTAAAGTCGCCTTTAAAACAAAAATCAAATAAACAGAAATAAGTTTGGCAGCTACGATGTCACAGATATACAAACAGATACTTTGTTTTCGTCGGTGGTTAAAAATAGCCTTTTCTTTTTAAATAATTTTTCAGCGTAAAGCCATAGAACGATTTTGTGGGGAAGTACGCCGACTCTGCCACGCGGAGAAACGCAGAGATTTTGTATCGGAGGCCTATTTACTGACGCTGGGCAAGTTCGTCAACATGTTTGCGGTGCTAGACGAGTTGAAGAACATGAAGAGTTCAGTGAAAAATGATTATTCCACTTATAGACGGTGAGTTAACCTGTATCCCGCATATAGCGGTATAGGCAAAGAACCTAGTGTTAAGACTATGTTATTTAGATCTGTATAATTATGTATAATAGATAGTTAAATATTATTGTTATATTTTTCAGCGCCGCCCAATTCTTAAAGGTAATGTCGGACAGTCAAAGTCTACAAGAATCGCAAAATCTTTCCATGTTCTTAGCGACTCAGAATAAGATACGTGATACAGTGAAGGATGCTTTGGAAAAGATTAATGGTAAGTGAGTTCAAATCTGTTTTTCTTTTTTAACCAACTTCCTTAAGCAGTAAGTATTTTTTTTATGTTTATTACCGCAGAACTTTTGACTTGGTGAACCGATTTTGATGATCCTTTTTTATTTGAAAGCTGGTGTTTCCCGTGTGGTCCCATTTTCTGACAATGTTATCCATGAGAAAATGACATAAATCTTAAATGACACATAAATGGAAAGGATTACACTTCAAGGGTAGTTTGATGAAAGTTTAGTTAGGTTCTGATTATGGGATCCGGTGCAAGTCCGTTCTTTTTGGTAAAAATTGTTTTAACTTCACGCTGTATCCAGTGCATAGCGAGGTATGCAGGTAGGAAACTTGGAAACCTAGTGTTTAGGCACTCGGTTCCCATTAAGACACTTCCGTTCCTTACTTTGCGCCGAATTCTAGAGGCATTGCGTGTTAAGTGACGGAACTCCACCGCGCTTCGTCTTGTTACTAGAATGAGAAAATGAAAATATTAAATATGTAATTTTCCCAAGTGGGAATCGAATCCATAATCTGTCGCGTTCACAGTCGAACGCTTGTGTTCCTGCGCCACGACTGGGCTAATTGACTAAACAGTATATATTAATTATTTTCAACAAAAATATTAAATTATGTATCTTTTCTTTAATTTCAGGTTATGAGGATTTATTAGCCGACGTTGTGAATATATGCGTATACATGTATGAAACTAAAATGTATTTGACACCATCCGAAAAACATATGCTTGTCAAGGTAATATAATATATGTATTGATTTTTTTTCTAGGTTTTTTAAAAGAATTGTAGGTAATATTCGATTTTGTTATATTCTTATTCGAAAATTTATATAGAGAAAATAAAGATAATTTTCATAATCAATTCTTTCGATTGCATATCAAACCCACAACCATCGCTGTTACAGTCAAAAGCTCTCCCACTGAGAGCACGCTTATATCACTCCCAGTGATGTTACTGCGATTTAGCTTGCTTAAAAGTTAATATTATATAGCCAAATTATACTAACTTCTACAAAATATTTACTAAAATTGTAGCTACATTACTGTAAGGTTTTATCTAAATCTGTTTAGTAGTTTTTGCGTGAAGCAGAACAAACATCCACCCCTACAAACTTTCACATTTCTAATAGGATTTTTCTTTTTTTTTCTTTAAGGTAATGGGCTTTGGCTTATTCTTAATGGATTCAGAAGTGTGTAATATAAATAGACTCGATCAGAAAAAGAAAATAAAATTGGACAGGATTGACAGGATTTTTAAGGTGGGTTTAATTATTTTTATTCTTGTTTTTAAATTAGTGGCAAAATAGGTAAGTTATTTTATGCTATGAATGGAACAAAAGTAATAATTAATTTATTAGTAATGTTGTTACGTTCATAGTTACATTCATTCATATTTAATGTTTTGAATATTTTTTTTTTGGTTAAACTCAGAAGAAATAATTGAAATAATTTAAAATTATATTTTAGGTACATATATGTGTGTGCTAACAAAATAGTTTATATGTATATAACATTTTTATTTATGAACCGTTTGAAAATAAAGCAAATACTAAATGTTACGGGAAGATTGCCAAAATACATTAGTGAAAACTACTTTTAATAAAAAATTTAAAAAGCATTGTTTTGGACTCTATTACATTTATACATTTTTATTTTTATAATACATTTTTTTCTTACATATGAATGTTTTTCTTTATCTATCACTTTCTTTCACTATATATGATATTGCTATTGCTCTTTTTAGAACTTAGAAGTTGTTCCATTATTCGGTGACATGCAAATAGCGCCGTTCAATTACATAAAAAGATCAAAACACTATGATCCGAGCAAGTAAGTCTATTTTTTTACATTATAGCTTAGTGGTTAACATGATATTGCAATGAAAGTAGTGAGTTCGAGGTATACAATACACATATCGGCCTCAATATAATTATTAGTTTTTTAACTTCATCTGAACCTAGTGTTAAAACATTTCCTTTCTCTAATATCCGCTGAAATCTGTGGGCATTACGTGTGAGAGTGGCAGAAGTCACCGAGTCAACTTCTCAAGTAGAATCGATCCTACAATCGTCGCGTTTACAGTCGCACGCTTGTGCCCCTGCGCCTCTATTATTATTTTATTTTTTTATTTTTTTTATTTATTTTATCAAAATAACAAATATAAAAAACTTACATCTACTCCGCCAAACCATTTAAATGGTTTATCGACGGACAAAGCTCTCATATACACATTTAGAACTTAAACTTAAAACACTATGAGTAAAAAACAAGCTTTAAACTTATAAGCTAATTTTAAATAACAACTGTTTATATAAATGTTTTATTTAACAAACATAATAGATAGATTTTTTTTTAAAGTGGGTAAGCATCAAAAATACGCCGAGATAACTCGGCATCAACAACGAAATGTGCGTTATTGCGGCAATTTATTAATTATAAGTAACTTTTAAATAAATTATTTAAAAGAATTAAAACTTTGATTTGAAATTGTTTATTATTATTATATTTTATCATGTGATACTTTTAGTTAAGATAAATATATAATTAATTTGAGTTCATACGGAAAGATTGTATGCATTGAATTGAATTTGCATCCTTGGTCAATCAATCTTCTATAATATTTAGCCCATATTTAGTTTTTGTTGTAACTACCCTCTATATTCCACAAACACATGTCCATTGTTGAATGGCGGTACTTAACGCAGCGTATTGTCTTATTTAATATATTTGATATATTAAATGTATTTTCTATAAAATTTGCATCTGTGACTTATTTCTCTCCAGGTGGCCTCTCTCCTCGTCTCCCAACCCTCCGTCTCCACAAGCTGACCTGATGGTCCATTTGCCACAGATAAGGGAGGAACATCAGAACTATATATCAGAGTTGGCAAGATATAGTAATGAGGTAAGATTGTTTTTTTTGTAGCTTCACGTTGTATGCCGCATTGTGTTTTGAGTGACCGAACTCAATGTTTCGCCTTGTTTTGTTACCAGAGCGAGAAAAAAATAATTAAATAATTAACTCCTTCAACTGGAAATCGGAATTCACAAACGTCGCGTTATGTTGAAATAACTTTGATGGAAGCGGTTTTGGATACAGCAAATAAAGCTATGGAGCTGTCTTCGAAATTTACAACAACTAAATATAATAATAGATAAAAATTATATTTGTGAGGGTGATAAAATTATCAGAATATCTATTAAGACGTTGCTGTCTCTTCCTTTCTAATTTGGGACAAAAATAGATGACACTAGAGGTTGGAGTCTGAAAACAAATTACATTTTTGCGCGTTTAATAGTACTTTTTAAGTTGAAAAGAAAAGAAATATGTTATATTTTCCAATTTCGAATCGCTTTAGGTGACAACAACCTTCAAGGAAGCAGGTTCAGATACAGAAAACAAAGCTGTCACAGAACTCTGTCTCCGTGGTTTACAACTGTTATCGTCATGGTGTTCAGTTCTAACTGAACTATGTTCGTGGAAACTCTTGCATCCTACCGATCATGCCACCAATCCAAGATGTCCAGCTGATGCTGAGGAATACGAAAGGGTGAGTGGATAATTTAAGCTTTTTTAGCTAAGCGCTGTATTCACTGTACTTCCGGATATAGCAGTGTAGGTACAGGGAACCTGGGAATTTAGTGTTAAGTGACTTAATAAGGAACGGAGTGTTCGTTCCTTATTAAGTCACTTTTCCTCACTTTCTGCCGAATCCTCAAGGCGTTACGTGTTGAGTTGCGTTATTGCTAGAGCGAGGAAATAAAAGTATGAAAATTTTTTTTTTCACTTTACGCTGTATCCCTGCATATGACAGGAATAGGCACAGAGAACCTAGTGCTAAGACGTACCAGAGCGTGGAAGTGGAAATAATTCTTTCCCTGAATGGGAATCGAAGCCACAGCTATCCTGTATACAGTCGCTTGTGATACTGCCTCGCAACGGCCTCTTTTAAGACGAAGACGGCTTGAGTACCGATCCCGTGAAAATATGTAAATTCGTCACTGCTCCATGTATTAAAATCAAACCCTAAATTCTATTGTCATAGGCAACACGTTACAACTACACATCAGAGGAAAAATTCGCAATGATTGAAGTCATAGCAATGATCAAAGGTCTCCAAGTCCTCATGGCGAGGATGGAGACAGTGTTCGCTGATGCAGCAAGAAGATCCATTTATGCTGAACTGCAAGATTTTGTTCAGTTGCTTCTGAGGGAACCTTTGAGGAAGGCTATTAAAAATAAGAAGGATTTGATAAGGAGGTTAGTCTAAAAAGTATAATTGTTTCGTAGGTAAACAATTATACTAAAAGTACTAAATATATATTTTTTTACGAAAAACATTTTTTCTTGGTTTCTTATTCTTTTAGTAGTTGCTTTCTTATTGATTATATCGAACGTAATGTAGAATAATTATAAAAAAAGAAACAAAATTTCTGTCTGTGTAGGAAGTTAATAGATCAAGGTAAAAAGATCTTTTTACCTTGTGTTTTATTTCTCCTTAATTCTGCATATAAATGATTTGCTAGCTTAAAAATGTCTTTCCAGTATAATAGTATCAGTCCGCGAAACCTGCGGTGATTGGGCGCGCGGTTGTGAACCGCAACAGGACCCTGCCTTGCGGGGAAAGAAGGATGCGGAGGCTAGCTTTACTATTAAAGTGCCGAGACGCAATGTAGGTAAGTGGAGGTTCCAATTATTGTGTAGAGGAAGTCTTGGTTTTTGGTAAATAAAATAAATGGCAATTATTTTATTTATCAAAAATCAAGACTTCTTCGACACATTTTTTTTTAAAACCAAAATGACTCCTTATTTTACCAAGAAGCATTGCACATCCAACTATAAATGGTCAGAACTCTGCTCGACGCCCTACTCTTGGATAAATTTGAACGACGAACAACTCTCCGCAAAGACTTGGACGCGGCCACTCTGCAGCAGTTTGAGAAAATCTATTATAGAATATTCTGTTATTATAAAGAAATTGTAAAACTCTTTCTTCCTTTATTGTTAAATAAGTGACTTACTTCAGTGACTGACAAACATCGGTAAGTGAAAGCTACTTGGCATAGGAAAAATTGTCATGCAGAGTCCTTTGGGAATGTAGAGGGAAAAAAGTCGACCCAAAATCCCAACACGAGTAGCAAAAACGGGATTTTATGTTTTATTTTTCTAAATTTACTTTAAATTAAAATCATTAAATCAGCTTCACGCTGTATCCCGACTGGCCTCAAAATTTACTTTAAGTTATCTATATTTCAACATAGGACCATCTTCCACCCAACTATACATGGTCAGGACTCAGTTGGAAGCCCTTATTTCGGACAAATCAGGAGGACGGAGAACTCTCCGTAAGGACTTGGACGCGGCCACTCTGCAGCAGATTGAGTCTTTCCACAGGCAGAGTTTTTACTGGGGATATATGCTTAATTTAGCTGGTGAGTTATTTTTTTTACTATATCATATTAAAATATATAACTTTGAGGGGTTCTTTATCTCTTTTTGTTTATTTGTCCGTCTATTTTTTTTCTCAAGAACGCGTAGAGCTATCAAGTTATCAATTTATATAAAATGTTCAAGTCTACTGTCCCTTGGAGCATGAAAAAAACTTTCAAATCAGCGCAACCAAAAGATATTTACCACATACGATATACAAGAGGAAAACATCCGAGTATTTTATTTTTGTAGATGTGATATGACTTGACTTGTCCAAATGATAACGCCAAGAAAAGAATTCTCTTACGTTCCCCACTTTTCGCCAGATTTTTTATATATTGCGTGTTGAGTAGCGGAACTCAACGTAGCGCTTTGTCTACCACAGCAAAAAGAAAATCATTCCTTCCAGTGGTTATCGAACCCAATCACAATTAACAATCACGTTTATATAAAGATATTCTCACTCCGCCTATGACAGCGTCAAGAAACTGCATCGTTCAATCATTCCTACATCAGCTGATAACAAAAATGTGGAGCCGAATAATTTATAACTAAATTATTTCCACGTATACCCAATAAAAAAGAATACGTAAATAATAAAAAAAAACAACCATGTTTTCAACAGATTCTCTACAAAAATGCTGTGATTTGTCCCAACTTTGGTACAGAGAGTTCTATTTGGAAATGACGATGGGAAGGAAGGTTAATGTAAGTATTTTTCATATTATTTTTATAAATATATTTTTAGGAATCACAAGTGTTTAATATAATACAGAGACAATTCATTACATAAAGTTAAACCATTAAAAAATAATAAGGATATGGAAGGAACCCACAGTATCAACGCCAACCAACCCTTACGCACGACAACCGACCCATCAAAAGAGAGCGAACCCGATTTTTTTATAGTTTTTTTTTAACTAGTTTGTACTACTACTATCGATGAGAAAGTTATACACTCTGAGCGTGCAGGACGTTTGTTAAAAAAATACACTTTCTTTTCGAAGTAGCTTTATTGCGCTAGCTTTTATAAGTATGAGGACGAGGTGGTGGTGGCTGTCGATACTTCTAACACAGGAAACGTCCAACTCGCGCGCAGGTTATATATTATATTCCGCTCAAAAAATATATGTATTATCGTATATAGCAGTGTAGGTAGCGGGTACTTGCAAACCTAGTGTTAAGACACTCCATTCTCATTGAAACACTGCAGTCAGATAAGTTGAACAAATCAGTTTAGGCAATTGTGTTAAGAAACTCCATTCCCAATAAAGCACGTCCGTTCCCCACTTTCCGCCGAATTCTCGCGGCATTGCGTGTTGAGTGACGAAACTCAACGTCGCAATTTGTCTTGTTGAAATAGGGCTTATAAAATTAATAATATTTTTTTTATATTTAATCAAAATATTTGTTTTTTTTATTTCACCCTGTATCTTGTAGAGCAGAAAAATCTTAATGTCAGTGTGTTGAGTGTGCTAATTTTTTTACTTCCAAACAGAAATGCACAGTTCGTCATCAACACAACGAAGAATGCAACGACCTCATCACAATGGAAAAAAGGATCCAGTTCCCCATAGAGATGTCTATGCCGTGGATCTTGACTGACCACATTCTGAAGTCCAAAGAGCCGGCCATGATGGAGTAAGTGGATGTTTTTTTGCGAAATGAAAATATTTTATTTAAAATTGAAAATAAAATTTCGAGTGGGAGTTGAAGCTACGACCATACGCCATGGCTGGCCAGGTTTTTTTATGTTTTTAAATATTTTTATAGTAACAAATGGTTTTTTAATTCAGATACGTCCTCTACCCTCTGGATTTGTATAACGACTCAGCACAATATGCACTGACAGTGTTCCGGAAGCAGTTCCTCTACGACGAAGTGGAGGCGGAGGTCAATCTGTGTTTCGATCAGTTCGTCTATAAGTTGTCTGAATTGGTCTACGCTTATTACAAACAGTTGGCTGCTAGGTGAGTCATTTTAGACTTTCTTGTATAAGAAGGAATAATTATTTGACTCTGTGTTTTTTTTGTTTTATTTGATTATAATTGGAGTTATTTTTATTTAGGTTTATAATTTAAGGATTTTTTTTTATTTATCAGGACAAATAAATACCTGCAAATATTGTGAGTTTTGCGATAATAATAAAATTAGACTGATCTAAATTTATGCAGATATTTTTTAAACCATATACATACAGTACGATCGACGAGTCGCGGCTGCTTTGAAATTAAATGTAGAATTTTCTTATTTTCGATTATTTTCTTTCCGAGGGGACAATGTGCTAAAGTTGAGAAAGCCTAACATTACGGTGGCCACGACTCATCTACCGTACTGTAATAAATTTTTTTATTAAAGACGTGTAGAATATGAATAATAAAGATTTATTTATCTTAGTGACAGTTGTAAAAACAGTTATTTTAAATTAATTTATACCGTGCGTAGCATGCTGCTGGACAAGCGGTACCGCGCGGAGTGCGCGGCGCGCGGCGCCAGCACGGGCGGCGGCGCGGGCCGCTACGCCTCGCTGCTGCGCCAGCGCCACGTCGCGCTGCTCGGCCGCCACGTCGACCTCTGCGCGCTGGTCCGCCTCCTTTTATATTTATGCTCTCGAGGCAAAACGCGGCGTTGAGTTCTACCACTCAACACGCATTGCCCCCCGATTTCGAGTTGTGTCACACTAGGTTTCCTCTACCTACTCCCTACGTGCTGCATTCAAGATACAGCGTGCAGCTGATTTAGTTTTTTTTGATTGACGTTAATAATGTTCAAATTGAAAATTCACCGACATCAGTGTGGGACTGTATGCCTCACTACTGACAAATATTATACTATTTGTTAGACATGGTTAAAAACTTTGATGACATTAGTGTTAACACTAGATTTCTAAGCCCCCTCTGCCTACCATGCTATACACGAGATATAGCGTGAAGTTCAAAAAATGTTATACTTATTAAAGTGTTGGATTTTTGAAATATAATATGAAATATTGTAATTACAGGTTAAGGAAATATCTAGACAAAAAAAAAAATCTAATTACTCTACATTTGAATCGATTACTCTAACTATATAATCTTTAAATTATATTTCCCACTATGCAGGTGGCGCAAAGAATAAACGCAGACATGCATCGCGCCTTGGACGCGGCCGTCGCCAAGTTTGAAGCTGGCGACATAACTGGTGTTGTGGTAAGTGTATTTCATCTATATAAATATAGTTGAATCACGAAATCTCCCATTCGGATGGAAAGTGGAGAAGTGCATCGTCTACATTATTATGCAGAAAATATTATGAAACAAAAAATAAATAGTCACCGAGTACACTTCTCTTGGTTCAAAAGATTGGATTTTGAATCTATAGCAAGATTGAAAACAAAAAAAACGCACCTAGTGATAACAAATTCAAAATTTTAGCACTAATTTCCTAATTTCCCAGGAACTAGAAGGTCTGATCGCAGTCAACCGTCTCTGCCACAAACTCCTCAGCAGATATCTCTCCCTCGACGAGTTCGACGCGATCCTGCGTGAATCCGATCACGGCGTGCTAGCGCCTTACGGACGTATCACTCTGCACGTGTTCTGGGAACTGAACTACGACTTCCTGCCGAACTACTGTTACAATGCCGCAACTGACCGGTAAGAGAAAAATTAGTCAGACTCAATAGATGAGAATATTTATTTTGCACTTTATTTTTTTTCTATTCGTGAACGTGTTTATTTATTGATAAGTGTTTAACGTTTGAGATGATTATCAGTTCGAATTTCCAAAGTAGTGTTTGTAATATTATGATGATATTTGATTCTGCGTGAACCCGATCACGACGTGCTGGCGCCTTACGGACGTACGCACGCTACACGTATTCGTGGATCTGGATTACGTCTTTCTGCCTAATTACTGCTATAACGCTGCAACTAATCAGTAATGAGAAAAAAATCGAACTTTATGAATGAGAATACTTTTGGTTATGTTTTGCTTATACATAAACATATTGTATTAAGATATGTCTAGTTAATTTATTTAGTTTTAAATATTTTAGTATTAGATCTTTACATATAACGTTGATTTGAATTACAGAAAAACAGAAAGATTTTTTTGGTATTTTCAATTTTTTTTCTAAATTATTTCTTTTCTATGTCTAAGAAAAAATCAAATTAATAAAGATTTGTTTATCATCATACTTAATATTAATTACATTATTTACAGATTCGTAAAATGCCGCGGAATACAGTTCGCGGCCGGAGTGCAAAGGGAGAAGCCTCAGCAATACGGACACGCCATGTTGTGGGGCTCCAAGCAGCTTAGTTTGGCGTACTCCGCTCAGTATGCACAGTATAATGGTGCGTGGAACGGAGAGAGTTGTCACTTTACATATGTAGGATGACTGTAGATACGACGGTTGTGAGTTTGTCTTAAAGAAAGCGATTATTTTAATTTTGGTGACAATATAAAGCACAGTATTGACTTCCGCCACTCAACATACAACATCCGAAAAGTTGAGTGAAAAGAGGACGAAGAGACAAGTAAGCAGCGGGAACCTATTTTAAAGACATTTTTAAAAATAGATTCCTTCTGCTGACCCTGGTATCACTTAACTGAATACAGCGAGAAGCTATTTGGTTCTCGCTGTATTCAGCTTTGTATATCTAATAATTAAGACATAAATCGAATCTTGTCATCATTTGAGAAATAGTTAAAAGAAATTAATATGAAATGAGAAAATACATTACATGCGTACTTCATTTATAGAATGATATTGATAATCAATGTAGATATTAAAAATTTTGATCCTCCAACCAAACTAAGACATTATAATCAATAATATTATATCAAAGACTTATGTATACGATTTTTTCCTAATCGTTCGCCACTTCCAGGCTTCGTAGGTCCTCAGCATCTCCACGCGCTCGTCCGCCTCCTCGGCTACCAGGGCGTGGCGGTTGTGGTCTCCGAACTCCTGGGTGTCGCCAGGGGTCTCCTCCACGGCACCCTGGCGCAGTTCACGCGAGCATTAGCCGCCGCTATGCCGAGACATTGTAAACTGCCGAGATACGATTATGGGTCTAATGGTAAGTGATTTTAGTTGAAAGTTGCTTGCAGGTATCTATTCATATATCTATGAAAAATTTTATAACGACGGTCATGAGTTCAATGAGTTTTTAGTTTTTAGTCCCTATTGTGCTCTATATAAATTATTTATTATGGAGGAGAGTGGATATATGAATCTGATGAGTGAATGTAGTCGTTGAAGTTCTTTTTCTATACTTTATTATGTATGTCATTGTAAGTATAAAAGGAAAAACGGAATTGAAAATATTTATTTTACTTATAATTTTTATTTTGCCCATAATTTTTATTAACTTTGTGGCCATCGAAGTGGAGCGAGACAGCCTCTGATTGTACACGCGATGGTTGTCATCACTCAGGGGAATTTATTATTTTCATTCCACCGCTCTCGTAGATACAGCGCGGCGTTGAGTTCCGCCTCTCAATACTCATTTCAAAAATTGTGGCGCTTGTTTTGACGCTAGATTACCTCTATCTATCCTGATGTATGCGGGATACAGCGTGAACAAAAAATGTATATTTATATAAATACATATTCTCTTATTTTAGGAGTTCTTGGCTACTACCACGCCCAATTAACTGACATAGTGCAATATCCGGACGCTCGAACGGAATTGTTCCACGCTTTCCGAGAACTTGGAAATATTATATTGTTCTGCATGTTGATTGAACAGGTAGTGATTTTTTATAATTCTTTATACAACAACATACAACTCTGTTTATAAATTTTTGTTTGTTTTATGATTTTTCTAATGTGATTTTGATTTACCATTGCAGCTATCTAAGTTAAATTGTGGTAAAAATATTATTAATGATATATAATCTCTTTTATGGTTTTGATAATTTTAAATATTATAAAATACAAAATAAAAAAAATTTTCTTGTCAAATTATTAAAAAAAATTATAAATAATAATAATAAAAAACAATTCTTTAACAAATAATTGCTATAATATAATAATAAACAAAAAAATATATAATATTTCTTTTTGTTATAAAAAATTCTAAATATAAGAGGGACATACTGCAGCTGGACATTTAAAACGTACGCGTAATTACAAATACGCGTCTTTTATCAACCTATGTACCTCACAATGATACTTGTTGTTATTTTATATTTTTTTATGTTTGTTAAAATTATCTGTAATTTGTATGCTTTTTGCTTTCTTTAACATTATATATTAAGGAATGTGCAGTGGTCACACAAGCCAAATCGGGCTTAAGACCGCGAAGAATTTTTTTTATGTAATATGTTTTAAATAAATAAATAAAAAATAGTATATAAAAGTTTTTTTAATTATATCTTATTCTTCATTCTTTTATTTTCTAGGCCTTGAGTCAAGAGGAAGTGACAGATTTGCTCCACGCAGCGCCCTTCCAGAATATTCTACCGCGTCCTTACACAGCTGGTATGTTTTTTAAAAATAGTAGGCAGAGGAACTTAGTGTTAAGACACTTCGTTCCCCATTTTCCACCGAATTCTAGAAGCACTGTGTATTGAGTGGCGGAACTTAACGTCGCGATTTGCCTCGACTCCAGAGCGAAGAAATGAAAATTTAAATAAATGTTTCATTCCCTTTAACCTGTCGTATTTACAATCACACACTTGTGCCCCTGTGCCACGATCTGGCCTCTGGCTTCCAGTATGTTTTTAAATGTTTTTTTTTTTAAATTATATTTTTATTCTTTTCGAAGTGTATTGGACACTTATTGAATTACAAAAAAGAACAAAAAAAAATATATGATGAGGTTTTTCTTTGGTTGGGAGTTCAGTTTGGATATGTTATACAAGAGCAATATGGATTTTCGAGAATATCGAATTACAATAAATTGATATTTATTTTTTATATATAAAAAATTAAAATCATTCAATGTAAAGAAAAAAATGCTTTTTTTATTATTAAACAAAATAGACATATTTAATGTTTAGAAAAATAATATTTTCCAAATAACTGTTTCTGATTAATACTTTTATTTCAGAGGGAGAAAAACCAGAGACGAAACAGAAACGCCTAGAAACCAAATACTCGGCTTTACAAATCGTGCAAAATGTAGAGAAATATGGCACTGCTAAGGTATTTATTTTATTTTTAGGCATGCTTACTTACTGCAGCGCAAGGGGATGCGGGCGTGTTTTTAGCGTATGTGAAAAGGTTTGCTGATTAAGCACCCAATCGATGGATATTTTTTTTTCATTCCTTCGCTCTGGTAACGAGGCAAAACGCGGCGTTGAGTTCCACCACTCAACTCGCAATGGCTTCAGAATTTGGCGGAAAGTGTGTAACGGAGTGTCTTAATACTATGTTCCTTCTGCCTTTGTTTCACTAAATGTTTTGTATTTATGCGGCATACTTGGGGGAAATATTTGACAGTTCATGCAATAGTCGTTGGTTAAATCCAAATTAGACTACTACCTGTTGCCAACGAATACTCATATACTTTGGCCATATAGCTGGAAGACAATCTATCAGATTTTGACAAACTGATTGTTATTGGCAGAGTAGACGATAGAAGGGCGATCAACTTGACGATGGTCTGACGCCGTCAAAGAGATTACTGGACTCCGCAATATTAAGTCGTTAAAGCAAGCCAAGGATAACGAGGCATGGAAGAATATCTTTAGCTCCTCCAGCAGGACCTACCAGAATGGGCACGACCTTCAGTAATAAAATAAAGGACGAAAAAATAAAACGAACACTCCTAGTCTTAACACAATGTTCACCTAACTCGAACTAACCAGCTATATGCGAAATAAACCATGAAGCTAAAAGAAATTATCAACAAGGAGTTATCATATTCGTTTTGGAAAATTGTTTCAACTCAATCCTAAAGTGTTCCCTTCCTGTCCTTCTCGCGGTTTTAAGAGAATCTCTGGACACCATGTTGATTTGCTGTGACGTCAGCTCATCAGTTGACTCTTAATTTGTAAGACCGTATGACATGTCATGGCGGATGTCTTTTATCTAAAACTTTATTTTATCTTTACACTGAATCCCGTACAAAGCAGGATGGGCAGAGAAAACTCTATTGTTGACTCACTCCGTTCCTATTAAGACGCTTCGGTTCCCCACTTTCCGCCAATTTTTTAGGCATTGTGTGTTGAGTGGCGGAACTCAACCCTAAGCTTTGCTTCGTTACCAGAGTGATGTGAAAGTTAAATCTACGAGAGGCGTTTAATGTATTCTCGGTATAGGCATGAGAAAACACACAAATTAACCCAAAAATATTTATATTATTTAATATAGTCCCCCATAATCTGAACAAAATCTTTACATCGTTTTGTCACTACCCTGTACAAATAAATTTCCTCTTTGCCTGAACAACGTATATTTATTTCCGCCTTCAGCTCTTCATCGTTGACAAATCGTTTCCCACAGAGATTTTTCTTTAATTGCACCCCTAAATTTACGCAAAGTTGAAGCGTAGGATTTCGCATTTATAGTCTAACCTTTATTTTTATAATCAATTCCTATTAGTATCGCAAAACACCATGGCCATGACCTTTCCAACAAATGAAGTAGCTTTAAATTTCTTCGGAGTGTACTCTTCTTGTGCCATTGTATGGGTTCGTTTCAGGGTCATAGGGATGAACCCACGTTTCATCGCCAGTAAAAAATCTTTCGAAAATACTCACATGATTTTCACCACAAAGCTCCACTATCATTTTAACCTTCATTGGGACTTATTCAAGTACAATTTACTCTTTTTTTTGACATTTTCATGCGTAAAAAAAGGGGCCTCCCCTTTTTAATATTAATCTTCTCAAGATAAAATGCGTGGTGTGTTATTGTTCTTCCCTTTTCAGTTGCTTTACATTAAATATATTAATCTCGCTTGTCATATTCTTGAGGAGTTCTCCTTCAGATATATCTAATTTTACCTTTTGTAACGATGCTCGATACCGAATCATCTTCAAAAGGACGTGATTTTCATCTGAATACCAGCAACCTTTGCTCATAGGTTTTTACTTTTTTTTTTTAGCACACAGCAGGGTAGGTAGAGGGAATCTCGTGTTGAGACACTCCGTTCCCCATTTTCCGCCGCATTCTGGAGGCATTGCGTGCTGAGTGACGGATTTCAACGCCGCGCTTTCCCTCTTTTTACTGTTTTTACTAATATCAATATATTTGTTTACAAGACCAACTGACGTCACCAACCTATCAATTAATATGACGTCCGGTGTGTATCTATCAATTAATATGATGCCAAAATCGCGAAACCTATATGATTTTGGCGCTTTATTAGTAAAATAGTATTGAATTAAGGAACTTTTCAAAAATGTGTTGAATATCCCATTATCGAAACAATTCCGCCTTCATTTTATAGCAAAGTCAACTATCCCGCGAAGGCGACTTACTAACCCGCGAGCGTCTGTGCTGCGGACTGTCGCTGTTCGCGGTAGTACTGCGTCGCCTGCGCGCCTGCCTCACCGCACCGCAGTGGCCCGCGCCGCCCGCACCCCCCCACCACGCGCCCCTGCACACCGACGACACCACCGAGTTCCACAGGTGAGTGACGTGCACAGTGTGACGTGACGTGACGTGACGCCCGCCTCACCGCACCGCAGTGGCCCGCGCCACCCGCGCCCCCCCACCACGCGCCCCTGCATACCGACGACACCACCGAGTTCCACAGGTGAGTGACGTGTACAGTGTGACGTGACGTGACGCCCGCCTCACCGCACCGCAGTGGCCCGCGCCACCCGCGCCTCCCCACCACGCGCCCCTGCACACCGACGACACCACCGAGTTCCACAGGTGAGTGACGTGTACAGTGTG
>DWMY01000758.1:0-19680 GCA_018249775.1 Heliconius hecalesia formosus | reverse complement strand
TCGAGTCTGCCCATGCGTGTTGCCATTGCTGGCGACGTGACTCTACCACACGTACTTTAGTCGCCTCTTACGACACCACCAGTACCAGGATGATCCTATTCTAGGCCGGGATCACACGGCACAAAACAATAGTCGTGATTTTAATTAATTATATGTATCTTGCCGTTTCCACATACTTTTTCATATAGCTAATATCATATGATCGATCCAAGAATTCTCATACCCATCAGATATCTTCGAGTCCTCAGACTTTTATAACGAAACATTTCCCGTTTCGAGCAAATGTTCAGAGCAAGAAAAGTAAATTTAAGAATTAATTATATACTTAGAACTGCTTTTAAAATAGTTAAATTAAATTATTCGTAACAAGGAAAAATTCAAAAATCGTAACAAAAAAAACTGTGAAACAATAAAAGCAAGGTAATGAAGATATTCAATATTTCATTCCAACGAAAGGGAATCAAACCCACACCCGTCGCGTATACAGTCACACGTATGTTCCCTGCACCACTATGGCATGAAATATTTTTTTTATGGAAAAGACAAGGAAATATAAGCAACTATTCTTAATTTTATGGAAAAGATAAGGTAAACGTAATTTTAAGTGATCACCGCCGTCCATAGCCCCGTGTAACTCCAGGGCAGCTGCAGGTGCGTTGCCGGTAGCTAGTAGTTTGGTTGCTTGGAATTTAAAGGCGTAAAGTGAAAAATCTCATTTTTCCGTTTCCGTAGGAACCGCGATTATTCTAGTGAGACAATATCACGATAGGTTTAGGTTTGATTCTCATTCTGGAGGTAATGTTTATAGTTTAATCATTATCAGTTTCTTTTAGTGGAATGCAGTTATTTAAATAATTATATATGTGAATAGGTTATTTATATTCTGCTTAATATGAAGCAGTGTAGCAGTTCGTGACTAGGTATTATACATTTTAAATAAATCAGCTTCACGCTGTATCCCGCACACAGCAGGGAAGCAGAAGGAACCTAGTGTTATGACACTCCGTTCCCCACTTTCTGCCGAATTCTGGAGGCATTGCGTGTTGAGTGGCAGAGCTCAACTCCGCGCTTAACTTCGACACCAGAGCGAAGAAATGGAAATATAAATTTAAGTAAATATTTCATCTCCTCGAGTGGGGATCGAACCCACAACTAGTCGATTTTACAGTCACACTTCCTGCCGCTGCGCCACCACTGGTCTCATTATACATTTTTAAAATAATAAATGGCCCTTCAATATTTATTGCAGTTTTAAAAGCATAAGTCGGTGCTAATCTGCATGGCAAAGTAAGCTGCTGAATTATTTGGCACCTGGCAAAACCGAACCTGGCCCATATACTAATAGTACCAATCGGTGTTTTGACGTAAAGTAATGTCTCGTTCTACTAATGAACCTCAGTTTCTTTAAAGTCTACTTCGTCTTGCTTTCCAGATGATCGCGATACTACCACTCGAAATGTAAAGGCCCAATATGCTAATAATAGGCGCGGCTTTAAGAGAAATGACTCAAAAACTGGCTAAGCTAACGAGCAAAGATGACGCCAGCATTTCGGACATGTTTCTGTGCAGAAGTCTTAGAAGGTGACTTTGATGCAGCGACTAGTTAGAAAGCTGGCGATTTACTTGCGCAAATTCTCATGAAGCCCTTATGTTAGAAGTTTTGCAATGAGCGGCCTGTACAACACTCGATCAGAGCCTTTAAGATATCCGAATTAAATGCCATCTTCCTCCAAAAATGTCTTAATGGTGAATAGAATATCTTAACACTACGTTCCCAGGTTTCCCCTGCCTATCCTGCAATATGCGGGATACGAAGTTAATTTTTTTTTAAATATTCGCACCTCGAACCACTGCAAAACTATGATGATAAGGATATTGATTCACGAGGAAAATTTTTACGTGGTAAAGATTTGTAAAATGTTAAAAAAAAACATATTTTTGTGTGTGCCTTTTTGTGCTATTACAATATTTCTTCTTTTAAACTGTTGTGTAATAGATATTACTCAACATCCTATTGCCGTGACTGGATCCAAAATAAGATATTCCTATAAAGACGTCGTAAAAAATCACTTTGTAACAATCAAACAAATTGAACGCTTTTAACTGTTTCTTTTTGTACTTTATGTCGTCAATGTTATTTAAAAGATAATAAAAAACACTAAACTAATAATCTAAACTGGAATAATAAAAATTGAGGCTATGCAGGCTCAGTGGAACTAAGTCTGCTTGTAAGCATAATAGTTTTGGGTTAGATCCCCACTGGGTGACATAAATCGAAACCACAACCGCCGCGCTTACATTCAGAGTTCCTCCTACTACACAACAATGACCTATGTATGTATATTTTTTAGCTTTATGCCGTATTTGATACGGTAGAGGGAGCCAAGTTTTAAGACACTTCGTTCTCCCATCGCACAGTGCTGTAAAACGTACGTGGCGCGGAAGATTGACCTTTTAGAGAGTGCCCATCATAGGATTTTATTATTTATATTTTTATTATAATCTTTAAAAAATCTATGCAAATGAACGTGTTTTTATCTCAAGATTGCAAATATATCTTGGTTATGGGGTTAAAAATTCTTTATAATAATATTTTTTTACTTAAAAGACGTCTTCTTTCACTTTTACCGATGTTCCATCACTAATAAATAATTTAGAGTTCTCTGATTTGGAAACGTGGCTGGAGGAATTGATCTCATCAAGATTATTATAAAAAATAATGAAATAAAATCCGATCATGAGTACTCCTTAAAAGTTAAATTGCCCACGCGACGTACAAATGTTTTACAGCATTGTGCATCGCCAAACTTTATCTTGTTACCAGAGTGGAAAAATCAATTTCTCGAATGGGAATCGAACCCACATCCATCACGATGCAGTCAGACGCTGCACAATGTTGACTTATTTATTTATAAATCTAGTATAATATCTCGTCAAAGGTTGCCAGCATGCTAGCCTATCGATTAAATAAACTCATTCAAACGTGTCATGGACACGCACTCTTTGTTTTATTTGTACCTACTTTATATAAATAAAAGTAATTTTTAATAATTCATTTTTATTATAAGCTTTGAAGCCGCCTAACAGGGTGACAGACAGGGTGACTGATACTTATTTAGAAAACGTATAAAAGTTTGAACGTAGCGGGACTCGAACCGGCGCCTCCCATACGTTTAACTGAACGTATGGCTTAGTGGTCAGAGCGCCTACGTTCAAATTTTTATACGTTTTCTAAATAAGCATTTTTCTTTCTTAAGTGTGGAATAACACTTTAAAAATGTTAAAAGGGTGACTGATGTCAGATATATAGATGAAGTCTCGTGGCTTATGGTTAATACTAAAGTAAAAACTTCACTTTCCGCCGGAACCTGAGACATCACATGGTAAGAGACGAATCTCAACGCCGCGCTTCATCTTATCAAAAGAAGAAACTGAAAATAATTTAATATTTTTTTTATCTTCACGCCGTATCCCGCACGTAGCAGAGTAAGCAGAGGAAACCTGGGAACCAAGTCAGACAATCTGTTCCGATTAAGACTCTTGCATTCCCCACCTTCCACCGAACTCCAGGGGCATTGCGTGTTGAGTGGCAGATCTCAACACCGAGTTTTGCCTCACTACCAGAGCGAAGAAAATTAAAACATTTTTTCAATTTCATTTCCTCGAATCGAATGGAAACCGAACCCACAACCATCGTGCTCACAGTCATATTTTATTCTATAGTGTCGTGACGTTTTACATTTCGCCTAAAATTATCTTAAAATGGCCGCAGTGAATACATTGCTAAGTAAATAAAAGCAAGATGAACACGTAAAGGCACTTAACATGCTTAACAAAGCATACCTAACAACGTAAGGCACAATTTTAGGCCACAGAATATGTAACCAAATACAAATAAATCTTTTTAACATTTTTTAAATTCAATTTTAATTTATTTATTCCACATTTAGGAAAGAAAAATACTTATGTAGAAAACGTATAAAAATTTGAACGTAGCGGGACTCGAACCCGCGCCTCCTGGAAACCGACCAGGCGCTCTGACCACTAAGCCATACGTTCTCATTAAGCTACGTTTTGTTACGTAAATTTCCTGGCTTGGTCGGTTAGCAGGAGGCGCGGGTTCGAGTACAGCAGATTTTATAAAGACAGTCAAATATTTAAAAATATATAAAGTTTAATTATATTTAAAAAATTGGTCCAAAAGAATCGTAAATTTAATTAATTAAAAATCTTTTCTATAGAAATTGCATTCTTGCACTCGAAACTTGGCTGAACTACTTTAGTCAACTTAAATCTATACTTGGGAACGTTTCTCAAGCAACATTGTAATATCACATTTATTTTTCGCCGCTACATTTAGCAGCACCTGCTTCGAATTTTCGTTGACCTGTTAGTTTGATATCATTTTGATACAATTATATTTTACTGCTACACACAGGCTAATGTGCCTATCCAGCTGCCCTAACTAGCTATATAGATGGACTGACAAGATAACCTAGTCACAAAACACTCAATTCTCGACTTAATTTCTTTAGTTTTACATTGTATCGCGCATTTAGCTGAAAAACAAATTAAGACGAGTGTTAATTAAGATATTCCGTCCCCAATTTCTGCCTAATTTTCGAGATATTGGTCTATCATCCCTATATATTTATTTCTATTTATTTAAACAAATTTAAATCAGCTTGACACTGTATACACCATACAGCAGGGTAGGCAAAGTTAAACTACAACTAAGGTACACCGTTCCCCTCTTTCCTCTCAGTTCAGAAGGCATTGCGTGTTTAGTGGTGGAATCGGTTCGCCTCGACACCAGAGCGAAGAAAAAAATATATAAATGTAAATAAATATTTTATTTCCTCGAGTTCGAGCATCGAACCCACAATCAGTCGATTTTACAGTCACACTTTGTGCCCCTGCGCCACGACAGGCCTCATTGTATTCATTTAATTATTCCTAAAGAACGAAACGAAAATATGTATTCTCTGTTTAGATATTACTGTTAAATACACAAAATCTTCTTGTAGTTGTTATATAGATGATTAAGATTGAATGATCGTCACTTAATTATATACATATTTGTTTTCATACATATACTGATCACATTTTAGGTAAAAATATGCATATTATTATAAAATTGACTTTTGGTTTTGTGGATATTTTAACATTTTTAAAGGCCACTCAGAAAAGGAAAATATTTAAAAGCGGGTAATCATTTGAACATAGCGAGATTTGTATCCACGTCTCTTGGAAATCATCCAAAATTTGGCCACAGATGACCAGAAACTAAAACAAAAATGTTAATAAAACCTGTTTGACAATTCAATTTGCTTAATCTCATGATATATAATTCAACTAGCGACTCTACGTATCCTCTTAATATTATAAATGTGAAAGTTTGCAAGGATGGATGTTTTTTCCACTTTCATCAAAAAACGGATTTAGGTGAAACTTTATAAATGTAGTATTCTACTCATAACAATTTACAATTAAGAAATGAAGATTTTATATAATATAACAATAAGTTTAAGCAGGTGAAGCCGTCTGTGGGCTGCTAGTATACAATATTTGTCTTTTTTTTTACAATTTATTTATATATATGTAGCTTGGCTTTACATTTTTTTTTTTTAAATAAAATAAATAAATCAGCTTCACGCTGTATTCCGCACACAACAGGGTAGGTAGAGGGAACCTAGTGTTAAGACACTCCATTCCCCACTTTCTGCCGGATTCTGGAGGCATTGCGTGTTGAGTGGCAGAACTCAACGCCGCTCTTTGCCTCGACACGAGAGCGAAGAAAGGGAAATATACATTTAAATAAATATTTCACCTCCCCGAGTGGGGATCGAACCAGTCAGTTTTTCAGTCACACTTTGTGCCCCTGTGCCACGACTGGCCCCTAATATTTTTTTAAATCTTTCTAAATATTGCTATAGATTGAAATTTACTAGTTAAACAACTTTAGTAAGAAATATTATTTAACCATCACCATTGCAGCTTACTTGCAATCTTAATTATTCACAAAACGTGCCCGAGGCATACGAAACGGCTGAGTTCTTGTACATACATAAATATAGCATATATACGAGTACGTAGAGGTAAACTCCATCAGATGGTGAGATTAAATACGTAATACTAATTGTTATGTCTAACAGATCCAATTAAATTCTAAACATAGTTTAATTTTAGTTTAGTTTCACGCTGTATCCCGCTTACTAGAGGCCGACTAAGCACAGGAAACCTAGTTAAAAAGCAGTCTGTTCCCCACTTTCTGCCCAATTTTCAAAACATTGTGCGATTAATGCCAGAAATGAACGCCGCCCTTTGTGCTGGTTACTACCGTGAAGAATTTCCAATTATTGAAATATATATTTATCGAATATAATTAATTCTGTTGTGCGGGAATCAAATCCGCAACCAAAACCACGCCACGATGGCCTGAAAAATGTTTTCCACGAAACATTTAAATTCTCATATACATACTTTTTAAATCCTTAAAAGAATTTGAAAAATCGATTCCTTGCGACCTTTGGCCTACATACACTTATAATTACAGTGAATTACTTGAACTCTGTATAAGTATAATGATGTAAAATATTTTACTTTTAGAAACATCTGCAGGCAGCTATTGCCGCCATAAGGGAGTATACGTCGACCCAAACCGTAATAAAGTTCTATCACGTACCAAAATCTTACCTTTTGTTTTAGTAACAATGGCACCAAATATTCGTCTTATTCATTTATTGTTCCTATCATCGAATTATGATTCTCGAAATGATATATAATTAGGCTACTACTAACTAAAAGGCTGGAGGTCAGGCATGGCGCAGGGGCGCAAATGTGCGACTGTAAATGCGACAGGTTGTGAGAAATTTCATTGCTCTGGTAACGAGTCTAAGCACGGCGTCGAGTTCCGCCACTTAAAACGCAACGCCTCCAGAACTCGACGGTGTCGAAGAAGTGGGGGACGAAAGAGTCTTAATGGGAATGGAGTGTCTTAGCACTAGGTTCCCTAGTTCCCACTGCCTAGGCGTGTATCTTAAAAAAATAACAAAAGCTCCATTTCATTAAGATTTGTTTTTGTTTGTATAACCGCGCTTATCTGGAAAACCACTCGTTCAAGTAAAAAGTAAAAAAACTCTTTTTGTGGCGTATTTCCATTAATCGAGACAGGCTATAGGCTATAGGCTAGTACATTTTGTAAAATATTTTTGATATCACCAGCCACTAGTCATTTTACCTGTTGAAGGTACCTCATACCCGCTCTATATTTATTTTCATTTTATTACGCTGGCTTTCCTTACTCTGGTGTCCAAGCCACCGATGGCCAGATGGCCTGATCCTTGTGCTTTTTTCTATTTAAAATATATTTTTAAATAAAAATATTCTTGTGTATAATAATGAAAATATAACATAGTTAAATATAGTAGTGAAATATACATATATGTATTTCAGTAACGGCCACCGGGTATAAGGAAGCTGATATAAACCATAGAAAAAATACATAGCGTGAGTATTTCTTGCATGTTTAGAAACAAAAAAAATATTGTTACAGTTCACACAATATATTAAACTAATTAGCAAATAAATTTGTGAAACCGCGCAACAAATTTTAACAAAGCTTTCATTACTTATAGAGTGATATTAAAGATAATTTTAATACATAATGAATTTTGGGTAATATATAAATATTATTTTAGTATAGTTTAGGCGGGCGAAGCCATGACTGGATCACTGCTTGGTTATTTATATGAGATATAAAAGGAGTGTTTCCGATTTCTTTACACAAATCGTGACAGAGTTGTCATCGAGAAATACAAATTATTTAAATAAAATACTTTTTTCTTTGATAAAGTCCTTAAGTTGCTTATAATTTTCTCAACCTCAGGAAGTGTGACATTCCAAAAGCAAAAGAGAAATGTAATTTTTATTCTATATACAATTTAACGTTAACTTTGTTGCTTAAAAATATGTAAAATACAACAATTTACTTACATATATGTATAATATTAAAAGTAGGATCTTGACTTTCCTTAATCTTTAATAAAAAATATATTTCTATACAGTGAAAAGCTCCATGGCTTTAGATTCCCCGCGAGACCCTGGTCTGGCCTGGTCTTACCTATTAATTAACCTAAATACAAAATGTGTTGTAAATAATACTTACACGCCATAACACTTTCAATCGACACGCACACATTCACACGAAATTTGAATTACATCGTAGAAAAACTCGAATTTTGCACCCAACGGCTAATCTCACGCAATGATTAGCGCGACTAAACACTTTTTGTAGCACAAATATTAGTATTTTCTGTGTTTGAACAATTTATAACGCACAGATCAGCACAAGAACTGCACAAGCACAATTTGCTTTATACAAAAAAAAAATTTAATAAAAAAATATATTTTCAGTGACCAAAGATCAGTGACTGGTCGCGTAGAGGCGTTCTGGCGCTACGGGTTACCGCGAGATACTGACGTAGCTTCGTAGCAACTTGGAGCCAAAAGCTTTGCGCAAGCTGTACAGTGGGCAACACAGGGGTTGCATTAATAGTTCTTATTGCTATTACAATAAGGAGTAAAATAAATGGGTTATAAACTTTGATCCCTGTGCAGAGGGCACACAATGAAACCATATATATTTTTGGTTCATTAACATAAAAACTGAAGGGAGTCAATTATATAGTTTTATCGTTTGTGAAAACTAACGAAGTTTACTAATATAACTAAATGTCACAAACATATATATATAACATAATTCTTTTGTTATTAAATTTTATATTATATATTTTAAAAACAAAGCCGGTCGTGGTGCAAAGGCACAGAGTGACTGTAAGCGCGACTAGTTGTGGGTTCTATACCCACTCGAGAAAATGAAATATTTACTTAAATCTATATTTCCATTTGTTCGCGCTGTTGTCGAGGCAAAGTGTGGCGTTGGACTCCTCCACTCAACACGCAATGTCTCCAGAATTCGGCGGAAAGTGGGGAACGGAGAACTCCGACGGACTTCTTAACACTAGGTTGCCTCTGTCTGATATTTACTTTTTAAATATCGTTAAATTATTATACTACTAATTTATAATTACTATTGCTAACACTGAGAGGTCTCGTGTACGGTATTACTATATATATTCTACAGATGCGTTTCACAAACTCCCTGTAACTTAAGAACAACATCACACAATTCATTTTTGTTTATTTTTTCATTTTTATAATATAAATCTTTTTTTTTTAATTCACGCTGTAATCTGTTCCCAGCACGGTAGGCTGACGGAACGTTGTGTTAAGACACTCCGTTCTCCATTTTTGAGCCGAAATCTGAACTGAACTAGAATTCAACGCCGCACCTTCCCTCTACACCACAGCGAAAAAAGTGCCAGTGCGCTATGACTAGCCTCTGGAGTCTATTATATTATTATTATTATTAAATAATTATAAATTTTTGTAATGTTTTTTAAAAAAGAGATAAAACTTACTCTGAAAATATTCGAAAAGTAAGCAGAGATCAAGAGTATATTTGAAACAAACACTCCATACAAAACAAAATGATGTCATTATGCTAGTTGCGTGTATCGTAAATCGAGATACAACCAAATACACACAATATAAAGGAATAACAGGATTTGGTATATAAAAAAAAACAAAATTATAATTTAAATAATTGAATATATTAGTATTGGTATTATAAAAAATATGTTCAATTCATTTATCGGAATCAGATTAATAGAAACTTTTAGCTGTTGTGCGCTTATTACTTTTTCAGATAAGCTGAAATATATCTTGATATCAAAAACATCGGTCGTTTCTGCCATTCTAATAATTGAGCCTTGCTTGGTGTTACCTTAAAAATAAATTAATATACGGAATGTAGGTATACTAAATTTGAATTAAATTTGAAAATACAAATCAAGTGCGAATCGGACTCGCCAGCCGACGGTTTTGTACCTATATATAACAGGTTTTTACATCAATGGCAAATTCAAATTCAGTACGTATGAAATGAAATACAAATATAAGTAAGTAATGATATTTTTCTATGAAATATGAAAAGCCCGTTAGTTTAAATATTATATGTTAATTTGAGCTTGATATCTTTACGCAATATCGAGATATATAGTCTTTACAGATTAAAAGGGTTCTATTATTCACTTTTGAGGAAGGGAATCCTAAATTCTTAGTAACACGTCATTCGGACATTAGTTAAAAAAACTATCAAAAAATTGCATTTTTTTAGCTTCACGCTGTATCCTATCATATTACACGGTAAGCACACGCTTTGTGTTAAATCATTTCGAGGACTCGAACTGACACTTTCCCTATATTTGTTTAGTGACGGAACTCAACGTCGCGTTGTCATGAGACAACTGATGTTTAGAGTATATAACATTACTATTACATACACGTTAAATTATTATCAAAATATTACCTGATCATCAACCAAACGATCGACAAACGTCACGCATAGATCAGCCGATCTCAATCCGGCCTCTCTAGTCATAGCAGCGAATGCAGTTGCTTCCATTTCAATGTTTTTGATACCCAAAGATTCTAGTTTACGAAGAAAATGTAATTTGTCGCTCTCATTGTAATGACAAAAGGGACCATCTAAGCGAGCTTGACCTGTAGATGAAAAAATCTACGTATAAATATATTCAAATATGTGAAAAGTGTAATTTATTTATAATAGCTAGGAAGACAAAATAGCTGCACGCTATATCTCAGGAGAAAACATTACTTCCCCAATTTCTGACCTGATGTGTTGAGTTTCGGAAGAGTTGAGAAATCGGTAGAAAATGAGAAATAAAATGTCTTCATAGTAGGTTACCTCAAACCTACCCGGACTATTTTTATTATTTTGACCTATCGCAGGTTGTAATTTCAATAACCTTTCCCTTGCACCTCATAAGATCGTCAATGGAATTAATATATTACATTACAACACTACCTCTATAAAAATCATCTGCAGCCATCGTGCCACCAGTCACAGTCAAGAAACTTTTCTCTTCTTTTGCAAGATGATACAACTCCTGGTTTAACCGCGTGTCAAAAGTAGAATCAAATCCATGCATTTTTCCCATAATTGGCTAAAAATGTTGATTTCAAAGTAAATGCCAAAGTGTTGAAAAATGTTATTATTAATTTATAATAGTTTATATACTACTATACTATATATTATATATTAATTTATATTATTTTACGACATTTTAATTATGACCAGTATTTTATAGATTAGTATAGTACAAATAAATATAAAAGATAAAACTGGATGGCGATATAAATATAGACTAGATTGCAAAATTTATTTGTTATAATTTAAATACAGCGTCATTTGTGTGTGTTATAAATTATAATAAAAAACTGATGACTAAAAGGACGTTTACAAAATGAAGAAAAGACTTGCTAAAATTCCTACTGAACGGAAATGGACTTTTACGTTTCATTATCAATATTAAACTTAAAATTTTATAATTAAGGTTACTTTAATCCTTTAAGCCACATCTTGGTCAGTCAGCAAACGTACAAACTAGATCAGCAAAAGAAAGCAAAAAATAGTAAATACGTCATTACTATCATAAACGCAATATATAAATATACTCGTAATTACTTACAATATCATAAGATTTTTTTAAAGACCCATTCATGGCCCAAGACGAAATAACAACAGATCCTGGTGGTAGATTCAGACCTCCGCTGGTGCCTATTCTAAATATTATTGGATCTTTTGCTTTAGCGTAGCTAAGCAATTTTATTATCTCTTGCAGTAAAACAGCCATTGATGGTATTCCAATACCGTGCTGAAACAAAACATTCATTAAATTCTATATTTTTAATATGAAACTGTGCCAAAAACCCTGCCCTTCGCGTGTACAAAGTTAAAAAAAAATAAGCAAAAAAAAAAACTCTAACAGACCACTATCGCTAGCAGAGGGCACCTATATGCTAATTATTGATAATATTGACAAGACAATATACTTTCATTCGCATTCAGTTTTTGTATACTGTAAAACATAACTACTGAAAAGATTGAGATGAAACTAACCAGTAATATACACATATACACATCAGAATAATACATAAACCATAATTTATATAAAGATTATTAAGATTACTAGCGGACCCGGACGCGGCTTCGCCCGCTTGAACTATACGAATATTTTTTAGTATATTTATGAAATATATATTATTAATATTATCAACGTAAAATAAATATATATAAGTATTAAAATTAAAAGTAACACAAAATCTATAATAATCTATACTATAATCGGGACCAGTCGTGGCGCAGGGGCACAAAGTGTGACTGTAAAATCGATTGGTTGTGGGTTCGATCCCCACTCGGGGAAATGAAATATTTATTTGCATTTATATTTTCATTTAATGACTCTGGTGTCAAGGTAAACGGCGGCATTGATTTTCGCCACTCATTGCGCAATGCCTCCAGAACTTGGCGGAAAGTGGGGAATGGAGTGTTTTAACGTTAGCTTCCCTCTGCCTATCTATCCTGCTGTGTGCGGGATACAGCGTGAAGCTGGTTATAATAAAACAATTTTTAAAAAAATGCCATGCGAAGATATATGCAGTCGCCGAGTTTTATTAAGATTTTTTTAACTATAACAATATGGCCGTTACTATATAAATTTTTGCGTAACTTTAAACAATAACTTAGCGCGTACCCGTTCTACTCCTGTATTTTAAAACTTTGACATCTCCTAAAATATCCTGTCAAGGCGCTGCAGAAATAAAAAAAATATCTGCACGTACATCGTACTACAAAAATATTCAATTTCACCCGTTCTCATAAAAGTCCGCGACACTGTATCTCTTATAAATAAGTTACAATAGTTTCCGTTGCATTTTTATAGATAAAATTAAAATGTCTGTTTGTAATTTCCAAATAACTGTATTTTTGCAAATGCATGTGGTTATTTACATCATACTCAAATACAAAAAAAACTAATTTATACTTTTTGTCTCTGTCTGTCTGTGTTTCTATTTCCTCGAGGTAATGTCCAGAACAACTGAAATGATTTTGAAGCGGGCGCAGTAATATACAGAGTGGAAGTGTCAGCGGTCCTTTTACGGGAACAACATATAGGGTAAAATATTTTAAACCCATACCTAAAAAAATTAATCAAGATACTTAGACTGTTTAGACGTAGGATTTTTATTTCATTTCCCGATGTTTATCCGTACCTGTATTTCGTGTGACGCAGTTACGCGTTACCAATAACGTAAACAAACTACTACAAAAATACTACTAAAGGTTAATCAATTTTGAACTTTGCCGCCAATACCTACAACTCGATGTTGGAATGAGGCGTATGCGGCGGTTAACCTTTGATAGGTTTATATGTGCGTGCGTCGTTCTTGACAAATGGCGTTTTATATTACAACTATTATATAATTTTATTATTTATTTTGTTTGAAAAATTCACTTTTTCACTTTTATAGAGTAGTTAAAACCGTGGTTTCATTTAAAGTACACTTCCAACCTGTATATTTTAGAAAGGTATATTTGCTTACATTTACTGAAAGCACAGGTCCAACTTTAAACATGGCGTAGCGATGGGAGTGTTTCGTCAAATTAACTAAATCAACAGATTTTTTCAACACATTTTTTGCAATATGTTCAGCAAATTCTCTCATTCTATACTTAGTTCCTCCCATACATACAAACTGAAACAAAGAAAAATACAAAAATATTAAAATTAAAAAAGGTTAAGACTCTTCCGTTCCCAACTTTCTATCAATTAAATTAAATAATTATAATTTTGGACGAAAAACAACCGACTTCAAACAGATCCCATAATCGGAACCTAATCAAACTCTCATCAATCTACCTTGAAGTGTATTCTTTCCGTTAAAAAAAGAATAATCGAAATCGCTCGTAATATTTAGATATTCATTCAATTTATTTAATGCAAATTTAAGACTTATATGATTTCTCGTAGATAACATTGACCATATTAAAATGAAAAAACGAGTCGAATTGATAATTTCTTCCTTTTACAGAATTCGGTGAAACAAAATCATTCATCTTTAGTCTTTTGCTCACCTCAATATTTCCGCACATTATTTAAGTATAGGTCGTTACAACACTAAAAAATGATAATAATATACATGCATAATTCTGATATTTAGTTTAAAATATTTTCATTATATTCATAGCGCATCTAAAAATCTATAAACGCGACGATTGTGAATTCGATTCCTACTCGGGGGAATAGTTTTTTCATTTAATTCTTCCGGCAACGAGACAAAGCGCAACGACGAGTATTGCTACGCAATGCGCAATGTCTTGAATGTTGGGCAAAAACGCTACGAAAAGTGCGAACGGGAGTGTTTCTGCGCTGAGCTGCTTTCCCTGCTATATGCGTGAAACTATATAAAACTTCACCTTTACGTCTCCAAACATTTTGGGTAGATCGTAGTTCTGGGTGTCCAGCCCCAAATGATACAAAATATCATTATCTAACTTAACCAAATGTTCATTTTGCAAACGCAACGTCCCATCCTCGTTTCTGAAACAACGTAATAATAATATTTATTATAGACTATTTTATTGAGACCTTCGTGGCGCGGAGACACGGCAACTCGCTGTTATAGTAACGGTTGTGGGTTAAATTCCAATTCCTTTTTTTTTAATTTCTCAGAAATTGGGCAAAAAGAGCCTGCCATACTGCTCTGCTCTATGCAGAATGCAGGGTAAATTTTATTCACCCTGCATTCTGCTTTCTGCATCATAAAGGTAAAAAATTAATATCGTTTTACGATATTTATTTTTTACCTTTAATTTCATAAAATCATTATAAGTTAAGGCAAATACCGAAAAAAAATGGATTCAATTTCAAAGACTCATCAGACAAACATGTCAGTTGCCGTTTATTTATAGATTATTTTTCTTTTTCTTAATAATACGATTACAGACTGATAATTTAATGATTCTTCTGTTCTTGCTAAATAAAATTAGTAAAAAAAATATTGTTTTAACTTTGTTATTAAAGAGTGTTACAATACAATAACAAACATATTATTATTTGAAGTGGCGCAGTGGAACCGCGTGTGACTTTGTTTCGTTTCCCCGCTGTAGACAAAGCGCGGTGTTGAGTGCCGCCAATCAGCACACACATCTCGTAAACAGGCCAAATGAAAAACGGAGTGACTTAGCTAGGTGCCTTCTGCCTACCACGCCATATTAATATGTTTGTACCTCAATATTATTTCATTTAATTATCAATAACGATTTGTGATCATAATAATAATATACATCATATTTATTTAATTACTAGCGGCCTGCTCGCGGCTTTGCCCGCTTGTATTACATGATTATTCATTTAAGAAATATAGATATTACAAACAGCCTTAACTATTAATTAATTGATTTGGATAAATACGATATTATTTGTAAAATAACTTATCTAGCACCTGTACAGTTTTTAAATTAGTAACATATATTATTAGTTAAATATATAATTGATATACATAATATACATAGAAAGCACGTTTTAGGCATTTTTATATAATCTATGAATTAATCAACATTTTCGGTCAAGTTCAAGTCGTACTCATGCCCCGAGAGTTTCGTACCAGTTTCATGAATGTAAGTATGAAGTAAGTTGTCATTTTGTATCAAATTAAGATTAAAATTTATAACTTATGGTTCTTTTCTGTGACACAAATACAATAAGTATTCAATTTTTGAAAAATAATTTTGGAATTTTCCTTTATACGTGCCGTAAATTTTAACTTCTTAACAAATTTCGTAATTGTATATCAACGGGAAGTACCTTATAGTTATGATAGAAAATGGGACAAAAAACAAAGCATAAACCCTCATATTTCATCGTCATGTGATTGCGATGATTTAGAAGATAGATTTTTTGCGCTCTAAGGGAATATAAACTTGAACATTGAGGTATCTAACCTTTAACCGATCTTGTACAAAATAGTCTTGACAGACGGACAGACGGACAAACAACAAAGTTATCTTATAAGAATTTTGAGGAATGTACCCTAAAATACCCTTGGCACATACATACGTACGTGTCGCTTGTAAGTTATGAAACTTAGGAAAGAAAAATACTTATTTAGAAAACGTATAAAAATTTGAACGTAGCGGGACTCGAACCCGCGCCTCCTGGAAATCGACCAGGCGCTCTGATCGCTAAGCCATACGTTCTCATCGAGCTACGTCGAAATAAACTATGAACAATTGTACTTTAAAAATACGTAAATTTATCAACAGTCAAATAAATAAGACGTTTCTAAGATCATTATTTTGGACTTACAATTGAACTGTAACCATTCGAACATTGTTAGAAAAATACTACTATGTTTATGTTAAATTTATTATAAGTAAAAATTACACTTACATGACGTAATTAACGTTTAGCAAATAATAACTCAACAATATGTTTTATGCGTTATCAACATTCATTATCATATGTAGTCAATAGATATCATTGCGTATGTTTCTTTTTTTTTCAAATATAAATATCTTTAAAACTTTAAGTACATAATTTTTGATAGAGTGTAGCGGTAATCTTTCCAAACTATAAAAATATTTTTTTATGCACAGCGCCATCTATTTAAATTTCACCTAACATAAAATTATATTAACCGAAAACGATGTTGTGCTAAAGTATTAAAATGATTAATATTCCTCCCGTCGTAATTAGTGTTTAACTCCACAGAATGTTTTTTGCGGAGTTAAACACTAATTACGACGGGAGGAATATTAATCACTCATCAACCTTTCCAGACTATAAAAATATTTTTTTTTATGCACAGCGCCATCTATTTAAATTTTACCTAACATAAAATTATATTAACCGAAAACGATGTTGTGATGTATTAAAATGATTAATATTCCTCCCGTCGTAATTAGTGTTTAATTCCACAGAATGTTTTTTGCGTTATCAAGATTCGTTAGTACCTACTATTTGTTGTCAATAGATAGCGTTACGTGTATGAAAGAGAGTATCAAGATTCGTTAGTACCTACTATTAGTTGTCAATAGATAGCGTTACTTGTATCGATTTTTTACTATCTCAAATATAAACTTCTTGAAAACTTAAATACTTATAACTTTTGATAGAGTGAAGCAATTACAATGAAATAAACACTAAAAGCTACTTTGATTTATTTGTAATTTTTATATATAAAAGTTGCTTAAATTTATTGTGTACTTTTTACGTGATACGTGTTGACATAAACAGATAAACAGACAAAAATTCCAAAAATGCTGAAAATGGATTCTGTTAATTATCCTTTAACACCCTGGCAATTTTTTTTTTAAATATTTTCAATGTACAGAAACGACTTCTCTACAGATTTATTATAAGTATAGATTATGTATATTATTATTATCATTGGGTTCACAAATTTTTAAACCTTGGAATATAAACGTAAATTGTAAACGCTTGTTTTACTTCCGCCTCACAAAAGAACTCTCCCCATCCACCTTAGTCACAATATAATGTAAAAAAAGAAAATGTTAAACTGTAACTAGTACCTACCTACATATGTATTACTACTCTTTGATGATTGGCCCCTTACTTTAAAAATTTTAATCAAATTAAATCAGCTTCACGCTGTATCCCGCACACAGCAGGTTAGGCAGAGGGAACCTAGTGTTATGACACTCCGTTCCCCACTTTCCGACAAGTTCTGGAGGCATGGCGTGTTGAGTGGCGGAATTCAACGCCGCGCTTTGCCTCTACACCAGAGCAAAGAAATGGAAATATAAATGTAAATGAATATTTCATTTCCTCAAGTGGGGATTGAATCCACAACCAGTCGATTTTACAGTCGCACTACGTGCCCCTGCACCACGATTGGCTTCACTTACTCACTTACTTTAAAGACTTTGTATTATGGGTTTTACTCCAAACAGTCGTACAGTTCTGGTAATGTGGCTCCCAGTCCTTGTTTGAGGGCAGGATATAATCACAATCACATTTCATTTTCCAAACTGAAAAGAAATACAAATTATACAATTTGCACAAAGAGCAATAAATTCCATCTAAAGCGGGAGGCGGGTGTGATATTTAATATTTATATTTAAAAAGATTAATTTTTCAAAAATCATTCTCTATACAATTTCCGACATATGCATACATATACACCAGATAAAATACTTCTAAATTATAAAGTTACCTTAGGATATATATTGTAAAAATCAATAGTTACTGCAACTCCAGCGTTCTTTTTACTACTGCAAAGTTTTCCCCTCCTCGTTTCATATGAATCATATGGAACGAGGATTTGCTATCAATTGACATTAGTCATATCGTCGACAGAAATAACTTCTTAATAAGGAAATATAATGTATTACATTTTACAAGACATATCTATGTAAAATGTAATCGATTAATAATTATGATTTTTTTCTACATGCTGAAAATCTTTAAAGTTTTCACAGATCATAAAATTTATATCTGGAACGCCATCAGGTGGGCTTTTGTTCTATATTTTTTATTTACCTGACACTAACAGTAGCTCTATTTGTATGCGTAAGTGTTAAGTCTAAAATGGATAGAAAGAAAAAAATCGTTGCTTTATTTATTGTGTTTAGCTTACTTACAAAAAAAGGCAATAAAAAAATTATCAAAGACTGGATGAGAAAAAAAATGAGCTTGAATCATTTCAGTATTATTAATAAACTACAACTAACACTTTTAGTTACTTACTGACCACGTTTGCCCACAGGCCACTGCCAGTGGGCACGAAATGTGACTGTGTGTAAACGTGACAGGGGTTGTAAGTTCGATGCCCGCTCGAGGAAATATTTAATATTTTCAATTTTTCGCTCTGGTGTCGAGGCAAAGCACAGCGTTGAGTTCTGCCACTCAACATGGTGGAAAATGGGGAACATGGCAAAGATATTGTTTTCAAAGAACCACTGCTTAATATGGTGAAGAATCAAAATCCTTTTATGGTAATTAATGAAATTATATCCTTAGGTTCATCAAATTTTACTAACAAAGTATCTTTATGATTATTTTTTTTGTAAATATCGAGCAGCTTTTTTAACGCACTTTTTTTCTTGACTTTATCGCGATATGCTCTATGCTTTAAGAGATGTATTCCATAGCTCTGGATAAGTTTGCCATATTTTAATAAACTATTAAATATTCTTTTTCCGTGGGTGTAGTAATATCAATATTGTTTTCGCTATTTACTCTTTTTTCGATTTCGATTTCGATTTTAAATAAAAAGCATAAGAGTCCGTCTCATTTGAAGTCTTTTTTTTTTCGACTAAAATATTGCCGCGCGTCCGCACTATTATTGACAATAACCCTGCCTCCCCCGGCAAAAGAGATTTTCTAGAAATCTACAATAATATTGGCAAACAGGCCGAGGCTTTATTACGATTTATTTGTTTAAGCTGATGACAGTGGACAAGGCGAAAGAGGTATTCTTTTGGAACTCCGTTCTCTCTGGCTAATCTGCTAATGTTAAAACGTGAAGATTAAAAAAAAGAAATCATTATCGATGGCTACTTGGAAGATAGGCTGTATAGTTATTAGTTTATAGCTGCAGACTTTTTAAGATATATATACAATACTTGGTTGTCATTATTATTACAATATATTTATACTTACATATATTGTGCTTTTTTCTTACAATTGGTTCGCCTAGTAAGTAGTAAATGTAAGCTGCGACTCTTTC
>DWMY01000757.1:0-19689 GCA_018249775.1 Heliconius hecalesia formosus | reverse complement strand
GTCATTCTTAGGGCTGTATAGTAGGTACATATTTGTTCGTTAACGGTAGCTGTTGTTGTTGTCACAGAACTACTTCACATATATATTTATATGAAATCTAACACTTAAAAGCTACTAAATACTTATATTTCTATATTTTAAAAATATAATCGAAAATTCGAAGGCAGTATTGTAAGTGCAGGTCCGTATCTATTATTTGAAGAATTATGAATAAAAGACATAATTAAATATATTTTTATATGTAATGTAAAAAAACACAAACATCCATTCTTTCTTCTATATGTAACATATGTATTTGTATATAAAGCAACAATATCGCTACATAAGTATAGATAGCACCTAAGCGGTGGTACCTGCTGACGCTCCTCAGAATTGTCTTGTAATACAAAGTGCGATGGACATCGGCCGTTTTACGAGATCATTTGAATAGTTGAATACCATATATTTTTAATTTACACATTACATTCTTTTCGTTTTCTTTTATTTTATTTATATAGGAAAAATACGTAGGTACCAATTGTTTATATGAGATTCTACGTTATGACTATTAAGTAATACTTATAATGTAATTAATATTACTTTAAGTACACCTTAAACAAGTAATTACTTCGTTAATTCCAATGCTTTTTATTGATTGAAATTATTTAATAGCGAACCTGTAGTGAAGCCGCCGTTTATTATTTTAATAAAAAATGTATTATTTTTGCCTATACATATAGATTTTATGTCTTAGTAATTTCTTACTGTCGCGTTTTTGCGGTAATAATTGTTTACTATTGCAAATATATTAATCACCCAATATTAAAGGGTGAAACTAAATATTTAATGATTATTTAATGACAAAAAAATTATATAATTTATTATATAATTAGTTTTTGCCGTTATATAATTAGTTTTTGTTCACGTGACATCATAATAAATATTTAAATATGTATCTTGAGTAGTTCCAACTCTATCAAAAGCGTGACGTTTGTTGAATAAATATCATAGCAATGTCAACCGAACAGTTTAATATGTAACTAGCACCGTCACGATTACGTTTTCATATGAAATACGTTGAAAGAAATGTACCACGGCGGAGGTCGCCTGCTGCGTCAGCCTCGGTGCCGCAGGAGAAAAACATGGGATCACGTCGGACCCTCCGCACCCGCCCCGCGCCCACGCGCCCTCGGCCCGCCGCCGCGCCGGCCGCCGCCGCCGGCCGCCGCCACGGGCGCTGGTCGGTCGCGGGTCGCTTCCTCGCCGGCGACTGCGGAGTGCGGAGTCGCCCTCATTCAGTCGGCGACGCTCGCGCTCCGCACACGGCGCTCGCAGCAGGCCGCCCCGCCGCCGCCCCCCGCTCCCCGCTGCCCGCCGGCGACCCCTGTCTCGGCACGTTTAACCGACACCGAGCGTTTTTTGTTGCAGCGGAGTATGCTACAACAGATGTCCTCGCCGCACCGCGCGCAGCTCGGCGAGGTCGCGACTCTCGCGCGCGCGCCTCTCTCGTGCGGCGACGCATCTCCGGAGGCCTCCTTGCTCGCGGCGGAGGATTTTGAATTACCGCAGTGTAAAATAAAGAGGAACTACAACTGCGCCTACTGCACCTTTTATACGCAAAACCCGCGCATTTACCTTGTGCACACACGTGACGTGCACTTTGAGCGATTGAAAATATACGATTGTCCGTATTGCGTTTACGCTTCTCGGCATCTTCAAAAACTAACGAGACATATAAAAATGGTACATGACATTACATTAGAAAAAGATATTAAAGAATCATTACATATACCATCCACTTCCAACACTGTGGAACAACCGTCAGAAAAGATGGAGGAATTGCTCGAGGAAGTAGAAGAGTTTGACGACGACGTTCAGATGGACGAAGAAGATGGTAACGAGGAGGCTACAGAGGAGCGAACATTCGACGGTGGCCATCTAAACTCCACGGAAGCCGCATCCACAGAGATGCTGTCTGAAAAAAACAATTTTTTTTCGTGCAGTAAATGCAGTTATACAACTCATATTAGAGGAAGATTTACAAAACATATTAAATATCATTCAATGCCCATGATAAAGTGCACTTTGTGTGACTTCAGAACACCGTATAAATGGAACTTAGACCGTCATATGAAAAACCACGGGGGTAATGGAACCTTCCACTGCTATATGTGTAACTTCACTGCAGATATTAGACAAAGTTTGACGGTACACGAAATGAATCATCACCCGCCTCCTGTTGGTCAATCGAGTTTAAGCCGGCGTCGGAACCGGGTGGGCGCCAGCGACGTAACGGCTGGCGTTGATATGACGGATAACAACGCGCTCATTTCGAAAGAGGAGGAAGGGAGCGGAGATTCACGATCCTCACACTCTGCATCGGTGAGTGTTGCCGTGAGCGGGAGGCCGTGTAGGGGCCGCAGTGATCGATGACGTCACGCCTCTTATCACTCCGGCTTCGCCGGGTGACTCCGTGCACTTCGCTCGGCCCCTTGCGCGCCCTTGCATCATGCTTACTTACATCTATGCATGTCGCTCGTGTTTCGTTTGCATTGCGTGCATGAATACCAATGAATGTTTATCTGCGAAATATTGCCATTACTCGTTTTTAATCTTAACTTTAAAATTATTTTATTATTTGAACTGCTTGACATGTTTAAGTCTGATTTTAATATATTAATCGCGTTTAATTAAATTACCTATATAATAAACCCTAGTCAGAGAATTGCGGCTATTTATTTATGTATGTTTAATTTAATATTAACGTACTATTCTTATTTTATATTATTAATTGTAATAGAAAATACCTCCGCAGCAGATGCGTGAAGCTAAACCATAATATTTATTATTATTTTATAAATATATATATTTTTTGTTGGATAATATGTTTTTGAAAGTATTTATTATGGGTTTTTTTCTAGCGAGACACTCGTGGCTTCACTCGCTTGCACTACACGATTATTTATTTTCTTATCTGAATTACTTCCGTAATCTAATATTATTATCATTAAGACAAATTAAAGACAATATCCATACATTGACAGTTAAAATTTTTGCCAATTCAATAAAACACTTATTTTTTGGCAATATTGTCGCGTGCAACTCTTTATATTGACATAACTTTTGTTTTGAATTAACCAATTCAAATAAACACTAAATGTTAAAGGAAAAAAACAATAGTTATAAACTAAGTTAAATCAACTTGACCGTTTCTGAGATTAGCGTGAACAAACACACAGACAAGAAGATAAACAATTAAAAAAACATGTTTTCGGTTCTATTACATTAATGAACATCCCCAATAATTGATGTTCTCATATATCTTCAATGAACAGACAACGATTAATTACAGTTTAATTATAATATGCATAGATTATTTGTAATATTTTTCATTCATAACATACAAATATTAGTAATGTAGTTAAGGATCACCGGTGCGTCAAATAGTCACTTAAAGATTATTGTTTCAAAGCAACTTAATGACAAATAAATTTTAAAAAATATATATATATATATATATTTATTGGAAAACATCGATAACATTCACTTCATCACACTTATTTCATATAAATAAAGATTATTTTTTATTATAAATCCTGTTTTACGTTTAAATAACTAACATTTAATTTTAAAATTTCTATATGTATAAGTAAAGCAGATTTTTTTTAATAAAAATATTCATTTCCTACACAATAATACCATACTTCACAATTTTATTTCTTTATTTCTTATTGCCAGTATAAATACAAATTATCATTAATTAGTATTTATAATATATTGCTAATAAGTATTCATCTAAATATGATTACTTTTTTTCACTAACAGTAAGAATATTTTTCCGTCTTTTCAGGAAATGGGTCTACAATACATGGAAAAGGAAACTATTAGTTGCAACAGTGACTCTAACGACGCTTCCACTTCTGACTTTGGTAGAAAAGAGAATATGCAAATAACAAATGAAACAGATGTCAATTTCTTATCAGAAGACGTTAAGAACCAGAAACAAAGTAGAAAAATTCCACGCCCTATCCCACAATTAATACCTTTAAACGCTTCAACGCCTAATCAAAGTAAAACTAGTGGTGAACCTCCTTCTAAGAAACTTAAAGAGTCTGCACATTCACCTGAAGTGAATAATGCTCAAAAAATTGACAATCTTCCTATAGATATCAGTCTCACTCCAGTTAGTAATAACAATTCAAAAGACACATGTGTTCGTAAAAAGAACGAGTCCTTTTTTGATAGGCTCAAAGAACGATTATTAACAGAAACAGGAGAAGAAGGATCACTTATTTGTAAAAATTGTGGATTCGAGAGTAAATGCTTATCTGAACATTCAGTTCATGAAAAGAATTGTACATCGCTTGTAAATCGTCAATTAACAAACTCGTTACATTCCAGTTTAGGATCGACACGGTGTCAAAACTGCCGACATAGATGTAAATCAAGTGCCGATTTATATATACATATGCAATCTTGCAAAAAGAAAGACGTAATACAAGAAAGAACGTCTGAAGTACATAACCAAGACAGTAGTGAGGCGGTCGTTATCAGTTGTGAAAAAGAAGTAGAGCCGCATCCCATGGAAAACGTTGTTTTTGTATGGAATAACATAAGTCACGATACAAATAAATTTGATACACCTTTAGACATTAGCATCAACGATGATTCCACACTACCAGAACAACATAGAAATTTCGATTCTGAAATAGTTGATGATAATGATGGTGAAACCATGAATTTGTCTCCTAGTCAAGCGGTTGGCAAAAAAGTATTTAAATGCCCATATTGTCTATTTTGGGCATCAACAGCTTCGAGATTTCACGTTCATATAGTTGGACACTTAAATAAAAAACCTTTTGAGTGTTCTTTATGTAAGTATAAATCAAACTGGCGTTGGGATATAACAAAACATATTAAGTTAAAATCCGCTAGAGATCCTGAACATGCTGAAGCTAAGGTAATTATGACCGATGAGACCGGCCGCCGCAACTACAGCAAATATAACAAATTTCTAGCAATGCCCAATTTGAATGAAAATGGTGAGAATAAATTTCATTATATTGATCAAAGCATATCTGCAGATACTGCGTTAGACGATGAGATGTTCAATGATTTAAACGAAGGTGTGAATCAGCCCTTCGAAATGCCTCTAAATTTGCAAACACAGAGTCTCGAAAATAAATTTGAATATGACGATAGAATATTTGATGCAAAAAAACCAAAAAGGACGCTGTGGAAGTGTAAGAAATGCAATTACAAGTGAGTATATATGAATAACCATTTCTGAGTTTCACTTTCAAAATTAATTTGAATTTAGTTTAAACTTAAAATTAATCTTTGATTTAACTCGTGTGTATGTATTTAAAGGATAAGTTAATAGTTATAAACATTTCCTAAACAACAACTTTTCAACTTTACAGAGATTCATCCAAAGAGGCACTGTTGGAACATGTCCGTGAGCATTCTAAGCCAGATGATGGAGAGGAAATGAGGGTTCCAAATAATATTAACAAAAAGCCAGATAACATGCCAGATCCAGCGGATTTGGCGTATAGATGCGGACACTGCAACCAGTTGTCCAACTGGAAACATGTTATACAGGTTAGCATACAAGTGCTGATGGTTGTAGTTATTGATTTAAACCACATTATAAACATTTTTATAATTTTAAATCTTTTTAAAATTTTATCATAAAGGATAAATACTTATTGAGCATATTAACATTTTACACATTAGGAATTTAAACTGAATTTCAAAATATTACTGTTATACTTTTCAGAGACATTGTCGCCTGAAGCATGATGGAGTGATTAAGGTGATAACAACAGTTAAGCCAAAACCTGAGTCTTCTTCTCTATCAGCAAATGAAATTAACAGTGACACCTGCACGAAATGTCCATTTAAAGCAACAGACAAAAACATGCTTTTGGCACACTTACAACAACATCAACCTTCACCACAGTCAATATTCAAGTGCTATTTCTGTCCTTTCTTTGTAAAGGATGAACACGAACTCATTCAGCATCTTATTTTACACGGTATTACTGATCCCGAGGATTACATATCTAAAGCTATGGGGTGCAAATCTCCTTTACCAGAACAGGCACATCAAAATCCTTTAAACCCTTCGTCAACTAAACGTCATCGATGCACCGAATGTCCGTATGAAACGAATAGCAAATCTCAGTTTATGTATCACGAACAATTTCATCGTCTCCCGGCTGACACTCCATATAAATGTCAAGAATGCAATTACAGTGTATCGAAAAGGCATTTGCTTCACCAGCACATGCGTGTTCACGGAATATTTGCAAAGAAGAACGATATGGAAACTGACTTCGAAAGTACACCATGTAATTCTAATCAAATAGATCCGCAAAGTGATTTTTCTATAAACCTTGACGAAATTCCTTTTGTATGGGTATCGGCGAAAAATGAATTTCACAAAATGTATAAATGTCGATATTGTTCATACGTAAATTCCCAAAAATGTAAAATTCCAAACCACGAAAAAATACATTGTGTAGTATTTGAAAATAGTGACATTACAATATACAAATGTCTTGAATGCAAATTTACTTGTGATAATAGGGGAAGATTAGCTGAACACTCCAAAACTCACGGAGAAATATACGGGCGTATTTACTGTCCAGTAGAGTGTGATATTCCAGACGAGGAGCAGATAGCCAAGTTACGTAAAGTAATTGATCAAGATAAATTAAATGCTACGGACGAATTATTAAAAGACGAAGAAAATCAAAATGAAATTAAAGAAACCAAAACTTTGTATTTCTGTCAAAAATGTCCGGCAAGATTTTTTGCTGACAGCGAACTAAAAGTTCACGACAAGTTTCATGATTTAACATTCCAGAATAAATGTAAGAGCTGTGAATTTTCCGTGCCTCAGGAGAATGAATTAGTTGCTCACAACTCTGTACATACCGACGAATATAATACAAAAACAAAAATGCTTAAATTTGTACATAAAATACATGCTTTATATAAAGATCCAAAATTACAATTTGTACACTGTCCGTTGACATCGGACGTGACTTGGGTCGTCGCTAACCCAGGTAAAAATTATGATTATAGCGATTTAATAAGGAGATCAGAAACAAAACACACCCCTAAACAGTATTATTGCAAAGAATGTCCAGCTAAGTTTTTTAAAACTTCTGCTTTGAGCTATCATGTGGGGTTACATGGCAGTGATGGTGACCATAAATGTAAGAAGTGTAGTTATGCTGTCAAAAATCTCGGAAATCTAGCTAAACACGAGCTCTTACATGAAAATGAACCTAAAGTTTCCAGCTGCGATTACGAATCGGGAGATGATATGGATTATAAAAATATTCCCTTATCGGGCACTGATTTGTTTCAAAGGAAGACTGAAGCCCAGAAAAGAGTTTTAACGGATAAAGATAAACTCGTGAAACCTAATGATCACTTTCCCCCCGTGCTACAAGCTGATCCACAATTTGGTTATTTGATGCATGGAAATCCAGAATTTATATACCCTACATACCTTAAAAATGGTCGGCAAAAAGAAAAACGTTATAAATGTCACAAATGCCCGTCTGCATTTGAAAAGAGAGAACAATATAAAATACATTTATCTCTACATGGATCGAAACAAAGATACAAATGTGAAATTTGTGACTACTCTGTTAAATATTATGCCAATTATGTACAGCATATGAGAAAACACCAAATGAACGATGAAGCGCAAGCCGAAAGGAAGAAAGGTATTAACGGTTTCATAGAAAACGAATCCGAAAGCACAGTAAATAAAGGAGATGATAGCGGAGATAATATTAAATTAGCAATCAAAACTATGCCTAAAAGACCGGTGCGGAGCGATTTTCAACAATTTTCTATAAGTGACCAGCAAACTCTTAGGTTACTGCAGCGTCGTCGCTCAATGAATAAAAATACAAAAGAAGGTAACATTTCCGAACTTTCTCCTACCAAAGACCGAAAAATGCATACGTGCATTTTTTGTCCCTACACTAATCAACGTCAAGATGCCCTGAATAACCACTACAGGCGACATGATGATTCATTTGTATTAACCAGTGGTAATCATAAATGTTCGTACTGTGATTTAGTAGTTGTACAATCACATTTTCTTCGAGAACATTTAAAAACTCATTTTAGTTATCAGAAAAATCTAAGCCCTGAATGTTTCGTGGCCAACGAAAATGTTACTTTTACGATCACTAAGTTAGATGTTAGTGAATCAACTCAAGATTTCAAATTAGATATGTTAAATCAAAGTAAACTGTGCAATGAAAATAAAACATTTGTTAAAATTAAAACAGGTGAACTGTTTGTCGAATAGTTCTAATTAAAAATAAGTATTTAGCATCAATAATGTATATAGTTTTATAAGCAAAGTTTTTGAGTTTTTCTATACTGAGAGCAAAAATGTATCTGTTGATATTCACCAAAGTATAACTTGCCATATTAGATAAGAAAGAGTTGGCAAACGTTTTAATATCATAGGTATCATCACTTCATTGTAATTAATATATTATTTGGCCAGTAAGTAAATTAAATTTAAGTGTTTTTAAGTATTAGGCTTACACTGGAAAATTGATTTGAAGAAAAAATCTTTTTTTACAATAATAATTTTGATATTTCATCACAATGTATTGTTTAACTTGCTTTCTTTAATAAATAATGAGAGGGTAACTATATTGATTTTTAAAACACCAGAGGCATAAAAATATGCATAAAATTATATATTTTGTTTTCAGAAAAAAGTACAAAATTTTACAAAACTACATCCTCATAGTATGTACATATAATGTTTTTGAAATATATGTTAAAGTTATGAAGCTTAAAAAAGCATGTAAAATAAATATTTTGGAACATGTATATTTTTCAATTCCATTTATAATGTAGAATAGTATAGAAGTACTGACTTTATAAAATATTGAATTTATGATAGTTTTCCTATTATAAAATTTAAACCTTAGATGACCCCCATGTTGAGTGACTATACATATTCAGAAATATAGTCAGTAAGTTGTTGCTATGTTAGTCTTGTGTGTATAGTTTAGTATTTTTGCTTTTAGTAGTGCTACTAGCATCTTTTTTGCTTGCATAGCAAACCCGTAAATAAAATGAATAAATATTCAGAAACAATATAGTCTACAAAACAAGACAATAACATGAAAAATTTGAACATTTAAAAAAGTTAGCTTTTTGCAATATTATATACATATTCCAGTATATTTTTGCACATTATCTAAACAAAATTGTATGTTATGGTTATGCTGTTTTTATAGAAAAAGCCCTTTAAGGGTACATTCCTGTTGTAAATTGAGAAAATATAACAATGTGATATATATTTTGTAGTTTGATTTTTTTGCATTTCATTAAATAAAAAGATATGAATAATCTGTAAGCAAGTTAATTTATTTATTAAGATTAAAACTAAGTTTTTCTTATCTACTTCACACAATTTCATTGTCAATAGCAATAAGTCAATGCAATGAAATAGGAAAACATAATTCATATTAAAAGTGAAGAATATTTTATTTGATACACCAGTGTACCATATACCATTAAAGATACACTATTATTCTAAATTTAGTAAAAGCAGTCTTAACAGAACTTCCAGCGATTTCCACATTCATTGCAGAGAACGAAAGTAGTCATAGGTTCATCTGAGCTTCTTGTTTGAAGTTGGTTGTATGTACAATTCTTCTTCTTGCATTTTCCACATTTAAGCATCTCCGTTTTAGTACCCTGAACAGTTGCAAGTTGAGCATCATCTATAGCTTCTTTAATAAATTTCTCCCGCAGTTTTTTCATTTCGTCACTTGCCATTTCTTCTGGGGTCATTTTGGCAAGACGTGATGCAGTGATCACTCCATTAAGGAAATTAGTCCTTAAAGTAGGATTTTTGATATCTTTTAAATTGGCCACTCTGGACCGAACCCTGTTTTTGTATCTCATATCTGTATTTTTGAACTCTCCATAAATGCATTCCTCTAATTCCTCGGCAAGTTCTTCAGGAGAAGCACAAGCATTTGGATTTTCACCATCAATCTTCAATGCCTGAGTTAATAATTCTCGACATTTAAGTCTGACAGCATCAGTAGTGTTTGACTGTGGTGGGAATGATGCAGGCAATTTTTTATCTTTTTCTTTGTCATCTTTTTTTTCTTTATCTTTACTTGAATCCTTTTTAGGTTTAGATGAATTGCCTGAATCCTTAGATGGTGTTGCTGGTGTAGATAAAAACTTTTTCCAGTTTTTAATAAGAGTTTTGCAAAGAGAAATTACTTCCTCATCCTTACTAGATTTTCGTAGTGCATTAACAGTCATACCTATTCTGGTTTTAGTCAAGACGTCCAAATTTATCGCCATAGTTTGTAGAACCTTCAAAAGTTCCAATGCTTCTTCTTGACCCTAAAATGAAACAACAGAAAAACTTCTTAAATCAAAACTTATAATTGCGGCATTCGAATAACCATGTTGTTATTGAGTTTTTATCTAATATGGCTAAATATAATGATATGTCACGCTTAAATACAGTTATTATAAGTTATAATATTCTAAATAAACAGAAATGAAACAAACGACAATGCTTTTATTTATACAGCATTTGTATCCGGACAACTTATTGTAGTTTTATTATATCTATCACCACACCTACCGTGCCATCATCTGATGTCATCTTTGTTAGTTTCTTTTGTATTTTCATTACATCCTCTTCGACGCTCATTTTTACTTCTAAATTGATCAAATTCAATTCCCGCCTAATTTAACAAACAATATATGAAAAATATTGGTAAATCGACCACCATACTATACAAGCATAGACTAGAAAAAACTGACATTATGTCAAAATGTCACAATATAACTTGCCAGTTGTAAAAATATGAATCTTAAAAGTTAAAACAATGAAATTCTAAACGATATCAATAATCAAAATTATTACATATATTATAATTATATACGGTAATTTTAATTACGGTTATTAAAGTTTTAAATATAGTATTTTTGATTATTAATTTACTAAGATCAAGAACTGGATACAGAAGGAAATTTTACTAGAGACGGCGCGTTTTGTAAGGAGGTTCCTCTCTCTGAAGCCCTAGCCACCGATGGCTTCGACCCTTATCCCACCCTCGGAAAAATGTGTTTTTTTTTTTAATATTTTTAAATGCACTTTTTATAACAATTTACAAATTAAAATATAAACTGTATATAAATGTATTAATTTAGTTAAATGTAGATTGTAAACTATTTTTTTGCGAGTTATGAAGGATCTGTAAGAAAACATAGCTTTAAATGTTTCGTGTAGATACACATTGCGCGTTTCCAGCTTTTTGGACAGCTTGGCTGGATACGTTAGTGCATGTTTTTATCTTAATTTTATTATAATTGGATAAATAAATTATGTAAAAAAATAGACTTCCAACAACGAACTAATAAGTACATGATAATTTTACATAAAATAAACCGTACTTTGATTTTGATAAACAAAAATAATAAAAAAATATTTTATAAATTTGAAGTCAAGTTAAGTTATTCATCCATTTGTTGCGCACATACCGAATTCAAATTTAAGATTTATATGATTTTCTCATAGATACCATCGTCAGAAATGAATAAAAAAATGGGACCACACGGGAAGTACTATCTTTCAAATAAAAAAAACATCAAAATCTGTTCACCCAGTCAAAAGTTCTGAGGTAACAAACATAAAAAAATTACAGTGTGCTGTGTGTTCCGGCCTAGAATAGGATCATCCTGGTACTGGTGGTGTCGTAAGAGGCGACTAAATGCGTGTGGTAGAGTCACGTCGCCAGCAATGGCAACACGCATGGGCAGACTCGACCGGATCATTATCACCCCCGGCATTTAATCCATATGTAAAATGCACCCGGCACCTGATCTCTTTTACGTTGTTTGCAAATATTATAATGTGTAAAACATCGTGTAACGCGGCGGTTATGGGTTCGATCCCCACTTAAGGGAATGAATTATTATTTCTTAATATTTTCATTTTTTCGCTCAGGCACTAAGGCAAAAGCTCGACGTCGAGTTTCGCCACTTGATGCGAAATGCTTGAAAAAATCGGCAGAAAGTACCCTTACTTTCTATATATTATCGGACGGATCAAAAAAAAACTTTTTTTTACTTTTTTAAATTTTAGTTAAAGTCAAATCAAAAAATCAGCCGAATCAGAAATCACCTTGTATTCAGTGTAAAGACACACCACTTCCCACTTTCCGCCAAAACGCCGCACTTTGTCTCGACACCAGAGCGAAGAAATGAAAATATTAAATATCAATTTATTTGAGGTGTTGATCCAGTTGGCAACATGAAATAGACAAGCATAAATAGATACCTAATGTTTCTCTCATTGGAATTTTAATAGAACAAATAAATGAGTCAAAAATATAATAACTTAATATAAGCTTAATTACGTTCTAGCTCTTTTAAAGACCGTGATATCTAAGTCTTTGCTGAAAATTTACTTGATAAAAATTGTCTGTTGTATGTCTTAGTCTTACTTATTAAACACCGTCGTACAGTAGGTGTGTCACACACTCACATTGTTTATTAACAAAATATTTTTTTTACATTTTCCAATCCATTTAGGAAAGAAAAAACAATATTGAAAATAAAAAAAATTAAACGTCGTCTAATCAATCTACGTCTTAAGTATACCTAAGTTCTTATAAGCTTGTTACAACTTATTTTTCTTGTTAGCATCTCTGCATTTAAACAAAAAAAAATCTGCATTTTAAAAAAATAGTTATAAGGGCCTTTCACTACGGAATTATTTTTGAATTATGGATCTTATTTTTAAATTACCCGCATCTTCGTTAAGAATAAAAATTGGAGTAAATATTTTAAAAATTAAGCTCAGTGTGATATATAACAGTTTTCCTCTTCGGGGAAAAACCAACAGTTTAACAATAATAAATTTATGTTCAACAACTTCTAGTAAATGTCGACAATTTAGTCTTGTTGAATGGCGACATTATATTTTTCCTTAAGGAAGGATTAATAAGAAAAACAAAGTAAGAAATAAAAATACTTAACTTTTATGCAAATTATGTCGCCCAAACTGCAATTTATATAGCTTCACGCTGTATCCCGCACACAGCAGGGTAGGCAGAGGGAACCTAGTGTTAAGACACTCCGTTCCCCACTTTCTGCCGAATTTTGGAGGCATTGCGTGTTGAGTGGCAGAGCTCAACGCCGCGCTTTGCCTCGACACCAGAGCGAAGAAATGGAAATATAAATTTAAGTAAATATTTCATCTCCTCGAGTGGGGATCGAACCCACAACCAGTCAATGTTACAGTCACACCCTGTGCCACTGCGTCACGACTGGCCTCTGCAATTTACGGTATTTAAAATACCGTTTTAACATTAGTGATGTACTTTGAATACAGAGGATTACAAATAGCCTCGGCATACTCCGTATTTTTAGCTTCACGCTGTAACCGGCACATAGCAGAGTAGGCAGAAGGAACCTTGGAACCTATTGTTAAGACACTCGATTCCCATACTTTAGTGAATTTCTAAATCTTTAATATTATTTGACTTAACCAATAAGTATCTACTATCAATGGGACACTTTAGTAATTGTTATAGACTTCCATTTGTTTAGATTTAGATTAATTGTATTAACATGACAGTATACTAAAACTGTAGTTAAAACATCCTGGATTTTAGCTGGATCTTCAGAACCTCTAATTGTTCGGTAAATTTTCTCATATTCATATAAAAGAAAATGTTTAAAACAGATATCAATATCATTAGCGAATATCAAAAATACTATATATATATATAGTATTCGGCGGAAAGTGAGGAACGAAAGTGTCTGAATGAAAGTGTCTTACACAAGGTTCCCAGGTTTCCTCCGCCTACTCTGCTTTGTGCGCGATACAGCGTGAAACAAAAGAAAATAAACGGACCCAATATTGAGCCCTGTGATACATCAAATCTGACATGTACATAACATGATTCAAAATCCTTTAACATTGCCTTCTGCGACCAGGCGGTGATATATAATTTCAACCAACGCCAAAGAATTCCACGGATACCATTAAAGGTTGACTTTTCACTACACTACACAACTACATAATATAATGACATAGTAGAAAACGAAACATGGCAGATAGCACCGACATTCGACGTCGTGCAATTTTGAGGCACAGGCGTTGTCTTCGTTTACGTGAGAATAATGCAAGAAATAGGACAAACAATACAATTTTTTTCATGTTAATTTATTTTTGAGTTGCTATTCGCCACAAACTTTTCGTCGTCCGTGCCTTTCTTAATAAAACCACAGCTTAAACAACTAAAGCGCTTCCTACGTTTGTTTACGCTTGTTTAGGCTGTGGTTTTATTTTTTTTAATCATACAAAATGTATGTTGTGCTTAATGATACTTTCATTACGGAGTTTCGTCAATAATCAGAAAATCCCGATATATATTTTTTTATTTTGTTGCCGTCGAGATAACAAAATAATTTAAGTATAGGTCTCTTCGACTCTTCGTATAAAATTTATGTAACTTAATTATCCAGACGACTTTTTGATAAATTAAATATTATAAAAAAATCCATATGAGTTGTAATAAATAAAGAAACTGGTCAAGTGCGTGTCGGATTCGCCCACCGAAAGTTCCGTACCAATTTCAGGATTGTAGGTCGCCGGGAATTCCAACTTATAAAAATTGACAAATGTAAGTTTGCGGACGGACGGATTTTGTTTGAAATGAGCTACAAATATAAGTTCCTAATTTCTATATAAATTCTAATTTTCGGATTTTTTTCTTTATTTGTACTATAAAATTTCACATTTTGCCAAATTTCATAATTGTCAATTGGTCTTGATAGACCGACTAGTTCCTACAAGGGTTCCGTTTTTTCCTTTTGAGGTATGGGATCCTAAAAATTACCTACCCAACATGAATATCAGTAGAATGTTAATGATTTTTTTTTTATTTATTTTCGCTATTCTTATCAAAGTTTTTCCTTGTTTTAAATGTTTCCGTACCTCAAAAATTAAATACGGAACCCTTATACTATGTTGCCTGTCTGTCCGTCCATCCGTATATCAAACAATTAAATCAAAATCAAATATTCAAAGTCCCTAGGAGTTCAGTAAAATCAAGTTTGTAAATCAATACAATCAAAAGATACGAGTATTTATGCATCGTTTTTGATGCATTCTGTATGTAATTGCCGAGTTATCAAAATCCACAGAGTATTTCCCATGGACAGTTATAAAATTTGGCACGATGTTTGAACTTACAATGTAATAAATAATAATAAAAATTGAAAAGTGAAAATTTATAGGTATTTTATAAAAAAAAAATCAAATTGAGTGAAGCTGCGGGCATACCGCAGCCGCAAACTTGAGTTTGCCAACTTTTACAAGATGTTCTTACCGTTGACCTACAATCCTGAAATTTGTACGAAAGCCTCGGTGGGTGATTCCGACTCGCACTTACCCGGTTTTTTATTTTCTTCGTCTTTCGTAGAATTTTAATTGGCATATGTTTTTTCTTATATATTTTACAAATTTGTCTATCATATATAATACAAAATGCTGTATGTTATCTTCCTAAATAAATGATATGAAACCAGAAAAATAATATTATATAATGATAACAATCCTCTTAGGCAGATTAGAGCAATACCTGAGTAATAATATTTGCTTTTAATTTTTGGGATTTCTTTTTAAATTGCATAAGCTTTTATAGAGTAGTCAAAACTGTGGTGTTCTTTTAAAAGTGGTGCAGTGTGGTAAATAGGTACAGATACAACTTTCGTAGCTACTTCTATATCACACGATAACTCATAGTGATAGCAAGACAATGCACCTATAACCTATTACATATCACTCACGTCAATTTATTGCGTGCTAGCAATGGAAATAGCCTAGTGAGTACATAACTACCAGGTTATTCCCTTTTCCCATTATCAGGACAGTCAGCTTGGAAAACAATGCTTATATATATTATGTAGGTACATACGTAGCAGACACATTTGCTGCAATAAAGCCTAATGTAAATATTAAAGGGAAAATAAAATATGTCGCTATTGTTCTCTGAACAATTACTTTAATAAAAACCTATTCAATGATGATTACTTGGTCAAATTCACTTTGAATATACGTAGTAACTAATATTAGCTAAAATATGAGCAAATATGGACAGGCATGCAAATAAGAGTAGGATAGGGTGCAGGGCAGGTAGAGGTAACCTACTATTAAGACACCCCATTCCCGACTCTCCGCCGAATTTACTAGGCATTGTGTTTTTAGTAGTGGAACTCAAAGCCGCGGTTTTGCTTTGGTGCTAGAGCGAAGGAAAGAAAATATTAATAAATTCCCCATTCCCCCGAGTGGAAATCGAACCCATGACTGTCGCACCTAATATATTTATTATATTAACTAATATCTTATACTTACCAATAAGTAGGTACGAGCTTCAACAATAAGAAATCTGTATATATTACAAGCCACCTATAGCATCAAAATAGGTACCTACCTAATGTGTTTTGTCTAAATAGCTAATTTATCAAATCAATTAAAAATATTAACTTTATTTATTTAAAATATTATGGGTACTTAAGTTTGTACAACCTCAAATAATGATAATGCAATAAAATAAAGACAAACAAAAAAAAATAAAAACAAAACCCCAACTGCATAAAACTAAAAAGAAAATAAACAAGCTCAATAGTTTATTAGGAACAGTCGGGACCTCTTTAAATTACGCGGGTTTCTGGTAAAGATATTATTGATTGAAGAATTACTTATAGGTCCCGACTGTTAATGCTAATATACCTTTAGGCTAGTTTATTTTCTTTTTAGTTTTCTGCAGTCCGGGTTTTGTTTTTATAAATATTTTTTTATTTTTCACTTTTTTGTTAGGATTAATAATGGTAATAATAATTATAATATACCTTTTTGGAATCCTCGTATTGAGGTATATCGGTATCGGTATCAAATTCAAGAATTTGATACCGATATTGTGGTATTTGAAACGATTTTTTTTTTCACTAAGTCCAATGGCGTCCCACAGCCGCCATGATTGTTTTTTTTTAACGTCACCTATCTAAAAACACTAAGGCTGCTGATACAAATCTAACGATATCTCAATTATGTAAATCCGTTCAGCGGTTCTGGAGATATGAGGTAATAAAGAATATTACATACATATCTACATACAAGATACGCGCGAAAAACAACCCTTTCTTAGCAGTCGGGAAAAAGATCAATGCGTGTCGAAATCGCCCACCGAGTGTATCAATTACAGGATAGTAGTAAATAGAACTTATATATTGACAGATGGAGAACAAAGTAGTCTTATAAGGGTTCGTTTATAACTACTCGAAAATGTAATTTGGCATTTAACTTCTTTTTTGGAAACACAGAAGATAGATCCCTGACTGAACTCATATGTTTAAAAAAAATAAAAATTACATAGCATTATTAAAAAACTATAATCTATATATATTTTTTAAGTAAATATCGCGGCCGGCAACTAGTAAGTATATAGATAGATAGATATATAGAATAAGTGTAATGTATTTAAGGGAACATTTTATTGACTATTAATTATGAAAGGAAAATTAGCGTGATAGTAATTCATGAATTCATTTGCTACTACTATCTTTGAATAGTATTATTTCATTGCTAGATACATTTAAAACAACTATTTAATTTAACAAAGGTTTATATAAATTATTAAAAAAGTAATGTCCTAGTAAAAAGTAGCGTGTAACGTAGCAAAACATGAATCCGCGCTCTTTAGAAACTATCCTAGCGGTCCAGCCAAATGCATATTAGGTAATACATTTATCTCTATATATAATAGTGAAAATATTTTGTCTGTACATTTAGTAATTTTGACTGAAAGGGATAGAGGGACACTTAAAAAGAATAATAGAAAGCAAAAATATATTTTTTGAATTTCTTGTCTGTCTGTCTGTCTGTCGACATATTTTTGCCCACATTTTTCTCTGAAAGTACTGAACCTTTCAACTTGAACCTTTCACCTTTCTTCTGAAATTTCACCAATTGCTTTGTTTTAACTTAACTTAACTAGTAAAGTTTAGTTCATCAAAATCGGTTCATTAAAAAAAAGTTATCGTCATTTGAATTAATTCAACACAGAGATAAAGAACGATCTTGAAAGAAATATCAAGTAAATACAAAGATTTTTTGGTTGGTTCGTTCATATAATATATGTAAAAAATTAAAAAACTGTACAGGAGTTAATATGCAATTATTACAGTTATTTTACAAAGAATATTATGAATCCTTCAAATCAATAATTTAACATTTAAGGCTGTTTCTGAATGAGTAAATTAAATTATTCACTGACATCAGCACATTTAACAGAGTATATTATATAGGTAAAAAGTACATAAAAATTACAAAAATATATACATGTAATAAATAATTAGCTTTATGTATATTTTATAAATATCAAATATCAACAATGGTCGTATTTTTTTATTTAAAACAATCAAAAATTCTTTGACGAGAATGTTGTAAAAAAATCATATTAGAAGTCATTATAGTTGTCAATCAATTCTGCTTATTAAATCAATAATCATGTATTTTAAGCAGGCGAAGCCGTGGGCGAGCCGCTAGTTAGTAATAAATAGGTACTTAATAGGAATAGTTTAACAAATTTTGGTACGTTTAATATTTTATACACATATTTTAGTACTAGTTTTAGTACTAGGGGGTTATTTTCGTCTTCTAATAACTTTGTCAGTTTAAAGATAATATCTATACATTAAAAACTAAGTTTCAATTAAACTAAACAGTTAGGTATGTAATAGCACTTTAGTTGAACAAAACACATGATAAATGATATAAGTTATTTTTTTATTAACCGTTTTTTTAATTAGACGTTTAAAATAAATCAAACACTAAACATTAAGGAAAGTTTATGTAATACAACAGTGAAAACTGCATTTAAGTTGGTTAAGTAATTTCTTAAATTAGCGCGCACAAACGTACCGACAAACTAACAAAAATTTTAAAGATCATCGTTTTGCTCATTCATTTTAAATAATAGATTTTTTTATATATCTTCTATGTACAGACACCGACCGACCGATTTTATTATAAGTGAAGATTTTTAATATAGGTATTATTGTTAAATATAATTCCTTTTTATTCATTTTCAGTACGGGACAAGTTTTTCCATTCTTATAGTGGCAATATTTTATGAGAACAATGAAAAAAAATACAAAATGAAGAGCTACCATATATATCTGAAATTTAACAGCTCTCGCTGTGCATAGCGCATAATTTTGTGCATATTATCTTGGAAATAGGTTTTATGACAGTAGAAGATGCAACTATAAATTAAAGATTTTTATGACACATTTATTCATGATCAGGAATATAATACAAACATACAAAATGTACCTAAGAGGTATTTGTCAAAGATTAAAATACAAGCTACTTTCGATACAATAAAAAAATATTCCTATATAAGTATAAGTACGACTACAATACTCATGACGATACTTGCAAGAAAGCAATATATACATTATTTTAAAATTTCTTTTAAGTGATATTTACATTTTTTCCATCAAGGACTTTTTATATTTTATAGCAAGAGTAACTACAATTCCAAAAGATGATTCGGTTTTTAATTTCAAAATATCTTATTGAACCTAATAGACGTCGTAGTT
>DWMY01000756.1:0-19698 GCA_018249775.1 Heliconius hecalesia formosus | reverse complement strand
CATTTACAAAATCTGTATAACATAGCGTCATAGACATCAATTATTTAAAACGCGTGTAGGAAGGCAAAAGAAATTAGTCGCACGATTTTGATAGCAGAAAAAAATTAATGAGCGACATTATTAAATTAACAGCTCGTATATTTAAGTCTGACTCAGATTTGATAATTGTTTAAATGGATTTATCAAAAAAAAACGTTTTGAAAAATTTATCACCTATTAAAATTATTGTAGTGCTTGGAAAAAAATGTATCTTTGATTCAGGTTTTATTAAAATATTATTTTATAGTGGGTTATTTAAATAATAGGTTAGATTGAAAATCTATTCTCATATTACCATTTATTATTTTTAGAAAAATTATTTTTTTACTTAAATTAATTTCGTACAAAAATCCTATAATACTTATAAACGAGTCCTAGGCGAACCTTATTTAAAGCATGCGTTCCCATAATAAAACAAAAGGTGATCAGAATAATTATTAAACTCGAGACCTAGAATTAAAATGCTCATTTACATATAATATTCACTTAAATAAATAATGAAATGTTAATTTTCTATCAAATGATCGTCATTTTCCTGCCATCGAAGGCCGTGATTTAAAATACGATGGTCTGTGCATCCGCGTGCAGAATTTATAATATAAAGACTTATTGCAAGTGTCATAAGTAATTGTGCCACCGTGCATATATTGATGTCTTTAATATTATAGATGTAGTTAGATGTTCGTTTGTCATAATATTACTATGAACTAGAAAAATAGAAATGACTTCATTCTATATACTGAGACTACTAAAACTATTTTTATGTATGTATTTTCCCTAGTTTAATTGCAATGGAGAGATAAATATATTTCAAAACATGCAATTAACATTAAAATTTAGAATAACTCAGAAACCTCGAAGTATAATTATGTATTTAACCGGTGTCTACTAGTTGATGAGACGATTGTATAATAGCTAAAACTCCATAGTTTTATATTAACTAGACCGGAACCACGAATTTGTAAAGTGAATATCATATTTAACTTAATTAATAATCATCAACATCATCTATCATTTTAATATATTAATTTAGATTTATGTTAAGAACAATTCGAAATAACATTTAATAACATTTTTTTGTATATTTATGTATTTATCATTATCTATTATATATTTAGTTTGACTATCCAATAATATAAGTACATATATAATTACCAAACTTCTGTATTGAGGTTATATAATTAATTTATGCAATACATTAGTTCACTGCGTAATAATAGACCACAAAGGACCAATTTCAACAACATTTCTATCAGAGTAGCTTCATTCAATATTACAATACTCTGTACACTTGCTAACGTGACCTGTTAAATGACCAGGTAACCGAAGTAACTAGAAAGTATAATGCATTGAATCCTTAATGCGAAATTATAAATAGATTTACTTACATATTTAATAAATGTACGCATTATGATAGGAAGTATGCAGAATAATTACAAATAAGTAATTGTAAAGTTAATTTGGAAGAATGAAATAATTATGTTTTTTTAAGGGTTTCCTTCTTGAGAAATAATATAGTGGTAATATCACTCACGTTTTCATTTAGCATTTTTAATCACAGGCTAAGAATGATAGAGAATTTTTTTTCAAATATTTCAAGAAAAAAAAATCTTAAGAAAAAAATTAGTGATTACGACCATCATTCAGACATATCATATATCTTAATAGGTTCTGTAAAATAATAAGCAGAAAGTTAAAAAAAATCAGTCGTGGCACAGGGGCACAATGGTGTGAATGTAAGCGCAACAGGTTGTGGATTCGATTCCCATTCGAGGAAATAAAATATATAATAATTACATTTCTTCCGTCTGTTTTAGAGGTATAAACGTGGGGTTGAGCTCCGCCTCTTAACACGCAATGTCTCCAGATTTCGGTGGTAAATAAGTGCCTTAATACTATGTTCCCTCTCCCTACTCTGCTGTGTGCGGGATACCGCGTGGAAGTTAAAAGTTACAAATCTTTTAACATCAACTGGTTTATTTAATAAATTAAATAACTATTAAGTGACATCTCCGTTAATCATTATTTCTTTTAACTGAGTCATGACGTTTGTATACTGTATTTTTGCTAGTGCGACGTGAAGCTTTGACAGTTTGGAGAAATATTTGTTTAGCGTAGGTACTTAACTTGAGCTCTCTGTAGGTACATAAAGCTCAAATCATGATTTTTAATTTTAGGAAAAAATTATGTTTCTGTAAAAAGGAGGTTATTTTTTTTATTCTTTTACCATATACGAAAAACTTATGATAACATTGTCAATGTAAGTCTGTAATTAATACAAAATTCGAATCCACGTCTTTTATCATAGTAAACAGTTACAAACTAAACTGTAAGATAAATTATATACCTAGAATTGGATGTTTGATAAATTAAACATTGGAATACTTCTTATAATATTTTAGATAAAAAATAAATAAAATATAACTTATTACAAATTTCCATATCCGTATAGACTAATACGGCTATCACGAGCTGTCAAACAACTGGTTTATTACCAAAGTACTCACCTCCGGTTATAAATTCGATCGTTTCAACTATTACTTGTCTAATCTTAGGGAAAGAGGCGATTCATTTATTTCTTAAATTGATTTTGATAGTTAGTATGAAATTTCAATTTCTCTTTTGTATCTATATTAAATTATGTTTATATTTTTTTTATCTGTGATACTTTTGTATTTAAATATAAACTAGCGCGCGATCATGGCAACTTTTGAACTCTCGTAGTAACTTACAAACCGAACAACGGATGAAGAAATTCCAAGCAAGTATTAAGATTACAATTTCGAGAGGCTAGATAATTCTGTATTAGCATACAAAGGAGAATTACTGTGCTGTGCGTCCGTGTGTCACAGTCTGTTATAAGGCCACGCCTTGTAGCTGTCATATGAACGCCTAATTAGGTAAGCGTTGCCCAACTATTAGATATTGTAAATTAAAAAATGATAATTATTACGAATATTTTGTATTATTAAAATTGTCTTAATTGTAGAAAATCAATAAAAAAAATTAGAAGCCCTCTGTCCGTTTATAAAAACAATGACTTGTAATTTTTTTAAACACATTTTGTATAACATATATTTATTTAAGATTATAAAAAAAAAACTAATAAAATAATCTATGCGTCGACGTCCAACCATAAACAATGAAACTATTCAATATTTATGTAATAGAGCACCAGGAAGACATGGCGCGGTTTACTTCGAACTCTGTCATTAAATTCCTAACACTTTTCACATTTAAATTCATAAATTTCCGGTGTTAGCGTAGCGTGATTGTCACACTTGTCACGTTCGACCGATTGCACACACATACACACATTCCTACAAACATATATTTTATTTGCCTAGACCATTCAATTAACTGGGAGGCAAAGGCTTCGATAAATTATTAATTGCTTATTTTGTTTAGTTGCCATTTCTAGGTCAGAGTTGAGCAACGTGTAAGTAAATTCCGTTTCGTAAATTATCTATATTGATCTCTATTAAATTTAACAAAACGTTGTTCTCCAATACCAATGGTAATAGATCTTATGGAGTAAGTATTAGCTATGGATTTAAGGCTCAATATAAAACGGCCAGCAAGTTTAAGTAACGAAGTACGCAACGCGAATTTCATTTTGCCACACAATAGAGCACACACGATTCCGAATTCAAATTTTAAAAAAGAACACAGCGTAGACTCGCGGCCACGCGAATTTCAAATATAGAACGCATTCTATTCTGATTTCGTATTCTTAATTCGAATTCAATTATTATTTTCAATTACCGTGGGCCGGTCGTGAGGTGAGCGCGCCATTGTCCTAGTTTTTTTTTATTTAGTGCGAAATAGTTATCTCGTATTTGTGGAAAAACATTATACAGCCCGATAAATATAATCGATTTTCAACATGATAATTTAATTTAGTTTTGTAAAAGTATATTTTATAATATTTCCCGAAAAAAAATTGTAATACATACAAAGTTGCGAAAAGTATATGAATTTCAAATACTTTTCAATGTTTTTTCTTAAGTTAGAGACTAAACTAGTATTTTGTTAATGGACACTTATTCATTAAGAGCTTATGGGTACCAAGTGACGTCACACAGTCTAGTTTCATACATCGCACACGTTTTTCAAACAAATAGACACTTTTAGATCAAGAGAGATTAACGACCTCTGTAACCGTTCAAATTTCGCAACATTCACTCAAATTACCGGTTTAGTAGTTATAAACATTTTTTTTGTCTCTACAATAGTTTATTAGATACATATTATATGGAGTAGATTAAAACATAAGATTAATATAAATTATATATGGAGATCTTGTCTGCACCGCGATGCAAATTATTAAGCGTGTTATAAATATAGACGTAAGTGATATATTTTAAGTTATGATTTTTTTTCTATAGTTAAGAAATATATTTTTTACAATCATAATTTCAAATGCTTTAATATAAATGTTTTTTAAACAATGACTTGAAATATATTTATTTGAAATGTCTCTACAAAAATTTATTTCGATTATGATTTAATTCGATGAGTACCTACTAAAAAAAAGTTCAACGACATTAAGAGTTCCCAGCCACTTGAATTTTATGAAGAAAACACTTCAAAACGCATATAACTATTTCCATACTTTAATTACTAGATACACGTATAAAACTACGCACACAGTGATATAAATGTAAGATAAACATAGGGCTGGCATCTGTTTTGAAGATTTTATTTAAGTACGTACGGGTAATGACTATTATTTTGTATTCTTTCTTTATCTATATTTTATAAGATAGACCAAGATACAAAACAAGTAAAATTAAATATACATACATAGTAATAATTTATTAGCCTTTACATATCCAAGTTTTTTCAGAAAAAAAAATCTTTTTAGTTTCACAAAATTCAACGCCGCGTTTTGCCTTGTTTGGAAAGAGAAATGAATATTTTAAATAATTAATTCCCCCGATTAATTAAAAGAATTAAAACAATAAAGAATAATATTAACTGAGACATAGAAATATATAATGAGATATACACATCATTAAGTATTATGAAGTAAGACCGGAAGCAGCCCTAAAACATATGGCTTTTTAAACGCAGTTGTTTAAGCTTGTTGAATGCATCTAGTTATATTGGGTTACTTTACACAAAGCATGCCTTTTATGAGATATTAGTACAGATATATAATTGATATACAACATTTAATTTATTTTAATTTATACTGTACTGTAATAGAAATAACAAATATATTTTTGATATAAACTTATTATTAAGAATCGATACTTAAAAAGCAATTAAACATCTTATTGTATATTCATCTTATTGTTTTTTTTTTATATTTAAAATATCATTATGCATCCTAATCAACTCAACAAAAACATCGCCTCATTAATTCAAACAATAGCCTCCTAGAGTGAAAAAAAATTAAAGTAATTGCTTATTGTGCTATCTGTGGAAACTTTACTGGCAACACGCGCTACTAACAACAAAAAAGAACTCGTTCGATATTCAAATTGGTCAGGAATTTGTGTACGCGATTGTCATTGGTTGACAATCAATCATTATAGTTTTTGAAATTCGAATTCCTTCGCGTTTGATTCGATCAGTTCGAGCGCACGAGATTTATATAGAGATATAATATAATATTTTTTCCATGGCATACCAATCAAAGCAAAATGAAGTTATTTTAACGGTAGCATTATTATTTATTAACAATGTAAAGATAATTAAAAATATAGTTTCCTGATGGTAAAAATATTAAAGGAGTATATTAATCAAACAATTACAAAGCAAATATCTACGAAATGTTATAAAATATTAAAGTAACACTCTTTACACTACTAAGTCAGTAAAAACAAATATCTACGTGTCGAGAGCCCTTCTTAATATTATTTTTATAACTAAAACCCATATATTCAAGAGTAGAATCAAACACTTAAGAAAATTTGTATTTTTTCTCAATTTCGAAGTATTGACATAAAGATTTGGGAGTAAAGTAAGCATTACTTGTTTATATTATGACTAATGCTAAAAAATTTAAGGTGCTGAGTCTGTTGATCAATCGAAATGTACCTGATTTTTTTTTCTATATATTACTTACACGATATACTTTTCCAAAGCTAAAATAAAAGGAAAGAAAAAACCTAGTAAGAACAATTCTATAAAACTTTAATCAGTCCTTTAGTGTGCCACAGACTATCACCGTCTTAAATTATCGTCTTCTAATTATGTTAACGATAAATTCATCAATTACTATAAACTAAAAATTAAATCGTCATCAAATTCCAAAGTTATAGTAGAATCAAAGTAAATTGTTTAATAAAAATAAATGATAAAGAATAAAGCTACAAAAGCAATTTACCAAAAATATATTTCTTAATGTTTATTGGAATAGAAACAACCAAAATTGCACCGACATTACAAGTATAATAAAAAAAATACAAAATGTTCGTAATTATGTATCGTTTCACACAGATCGCGTTATCTCGAGACGCGTAATAGTGGATATTACTTTGGAGCTTGTTTACACGATGTCGGATAGTATTTTTTTTGGAATTTAAAAAAAATATTTTATTAAAATTGATTATTGTTAGTTTTATGATAATAAATTTAAGTAATCATCACGTTATTTTTTTTTTCAGCATAAATTATTCTGTATGCACATAGCACGGTAGACAGAGAGAACTAGGAAGTGTTATGATACTTTATTACCACTAAGACGCTTCCGTTTCCCACTTTATGCCATATTCTATAGCACTATGTGTTGAGTGGCGAAACTCAACGCTGCGCTTTCCCTTTATAATATAATATCAAAATATACATTCAATTACTTACCAAATATAAAAGATAAACCTATCTAATTATCTATTTACCAATATTTACCGTTAAAACATTTACCATCACACCTCATTGTGGACGGGCCTTAACTTTTTTTTAACGTCTCAACATAATATAAACTGGCACAACAGTTTTCCATCAAACCGAAATTTCTAATCGGATTCTGACATAAGAATTTAGAGCGAAGTATGTACCGTAAGTGCCTGAGGCATAGTTGTTACATGTTATGTTGGCTACACATGGACCAATATACCAAGGCTATACAAACACCATACTATTTAATAGATTGGAATATATTGGCCCAATATTTGAACTGCAACTAGCAACATAATGTAACTCTTTATGAAGTGAGATTGTAATTTAAATAAGTGTTTTGAATTGCACTATCACTATTCTTTGTCGTAGTTTGAATGTTTTTTTTTTGATAAAACTTTTAATTGTGGGGTTTTAGTGTATAATATAGATCCCATTAACTGTAGATCAATTGACTGTACTATGATTGCGGGTAAGAATTCCATAGCTACAAAAATATTTAATTTCCTCGATTTACTTAAACAAAATGCGGCGTTAATATCCGCCATCTAAGTATCAAATAAAATATTGGAAAAAAATATTACATAAATTTGTATTTTGGTTCTAATGTGCTCTTTACCGATATCAGAAAGATTGCCATCTGCATGTGACCTATGCGGTCGAGGGCAGGCGAGTTACTTATTAACCTGGCACTAATAAACATCTTAAATTAATAATTTTCTACAAATAAATCTAAATAAACAACAACATCTAATTAGGAAATAATTGAGTGTTAACACGATGTTAGTGGGTTTGATTCCCACTCGAGGATATGCTATATTTTCAGTCATTAAATACACTCTAAAATAATACAACAAAGTGGTGTATCACTAATTACTTTATAAATCAAATTCAAGTGAAAATATCTTAAAAAACTTAAATATTAACATGCTTTTAGTGATAAAGATAAAAATGTAACCATCGCTTTTTAAATTGGCATTAATCGACTCATTTGCATTAATATTAGACGTCGGATTCATATCTGTTGATACTATAAAAGTCCATTCGATTACTTTTTATATTTATTGGAGTTTAGTTTACGCTATACCATAAATAATTAAATATGTAAATAAAATATTTATTTGTATATTGAGGCCCTCGTAGCGCAGTGAGACCGCGGCTGTAAACTCGGCGGTAGCAAATTGGATTCCCACTTACGGAAATGAATATTTAATATTTTCATTTATCTCGTTCAGGAAACGCGGCAATGCACAGCGTTGATTTCCGCCACTCAACAAGCGACGACTTAAGAATTTAGCTATAACTTTGTTATCTATGTATTCTAAAGGCCTATTTGGAATATTTGGAATAAGCTTTACAGATACATCGTACACTGGGTATTTTGAGAAATATTTATATTGTATATGTAAATATTATTTCGTTTGGGAAGTGATCCCACTATCTTCATTCACAACCAGGCATATTGCAACCGTGTTACAACGACCAAATCGTAATTAAGCAATAATAGTAAATTAAAATTGATTAACATCAGATATTTCTCGAGTAGGTAGGTATAGTCAATTAATTATATGGTTTCTGAGTAAATTGTTTTGTAACATTGAATTATTTGTGTAATAAATTGAATTCAATAATATCTTGTAGTTTGATATTGGTATAACAAAAATCCCTATATTCGCGTTTGGCTGTTGCCGTGTTTGAGCACGTGGTGTACGGACAGCAGCATGAAATACTTATGTCATTTGTATGTTAATTATTGGAATGCTTAATATATTTCTAATAATGGCTTTACTAAAGAATATTGTTTTTTATTATAAAATGTAATTGGGTTGAGTTTATTTTTTCATATCTCAAAAGGACAAGAATTCTAAATCACTTTGTGCTCCATATTTTGTATTTTTTTTTAGATATTGCATATTAATGAAGCGATCCTCTCACCCGGCTATATTTTTAGAGTACAGTATGAAGCCGAAAAAATTAAAAGAATCCCTCCAGGCGATCATTGAAATCAAAACTATCGTATCTACAATCAGACACTAACCAACATCTAATGACCTGAAATCCCCTAGCCGCCTAATACTCTTTACCTATTGTACTTTTAAATACTTTCTAAACTAATAAATAATATTGAGACACTTCCACATCCATATCACCATCTCCATCATATACAGATATCACGATTTAAGTAACGTTACTTGTCACGTCAACAAACAAACATACGTTTGATCTATGCTAAACCGAACTGGTGTGATCGATCCTGACGTCGCATGAAATTAATTAACTGATGCAACCTATAGCTTGCGCAAGATTACAGCTTAAAATAACCAGTCGGACAATCCGTCAGCTTTGGATTCTTGTATGACAGATAAGTGATCTATTTATACGAAACGGCAAAACAATGGTGGAGATAAAATGTGAAATTGGTCACTAAATCTTGTTTTAATGATGGCGCTTAATGTAATTAGTATATGCCATATTTCTATACTTGATGCTCTTGATCAGTTTAAATTGATTATATATATAATAATAATAATCTTGTTTTCCATATACTTTATTTCCTTGTTATGATTGTTAAAAATTCTAACTAGAAGACATTTCTAATAAGACATTAGACACTGTATTCGTAACTCTACGGCAGTCGTATCGTGGTAGCTGCCGACCGTACCAATCGTTATCGGAGTCGTGCATCAAAGTTAGCATTATTTTGAGAAGTAATTATTAATGTAAAGTCGGTTACCGAATTTCAGGTCGTTGCAGCACAGTCGGACCTCCCCGTCCCCTCCTATCCCCTCCGCCCTCCCGCCCCCTCTCTTTCCGCCACGGTACAATCAACTAATGAATAATAGAAAAGTAGTTTGTTCAAGTAGCTGATATGGACCGCAGATAAATGATGAATACGTTTTCGGTAGAGATTTTTCTTTTTGAGTAATTATCGATTGTGTGTGCTCACTTTCTTTAAGGCGAAGCGTCGATGTTTTTTTTTGTGCTTATGAACAGACGCTGGGCAGTGTATGAAACTCGATCGAGGTTCTGAACGCCGTCTAATCTTTGCTAAAATTTTGAGAATTTCAAAGCTGTATACCTCTAATGGGGAGAAGTAAATGTTTTCATGCGTATATACGAAAGATAATAACCGGCAGAAAAACCCGAGTAGACGATGATTTCGGTAAAGAATTCAGCGCTCAACGTGCGCGTCCACTTTATTGGGAACTCCGACGTAAATTTGACAAAAGAATTTTATGAACGTATAAATTCGAGATGTCGGTGCCCGTCATCCGATCGGTACACTTTAATACTTGGCTCAGTTTCGAAGAAACATCAGCTTTTTGCAGTCAAAGATCGCAACTCGTTCAATTACAGACAAAATTAATGATTGAACACATTTTATAGTTATGTGTGTTTACGCACACACGTCCACGTTATAGAGGCAGGATCTTACAATAGGATTACATCGCCATAAATGGATCGGAATAACCAGTTATGACCGCTTATGATTCTCCTATGGGTTGCTTAACATTTTTGTACCTTTTGTTTCGAATAGAACTGTGTTCTTGCATTTTAATTTAGGCTTAGGGGCGTATAAATGGAATGTATGCATCCTGAGCCTCGCGATCGTTTTGTATCGGCGGCGCGCGGCCGTACTTAGTCTCGACTGCGGAACTTTTGAGCACGTCCGCTTAATATAACGAATTAAATTAACTGTAAACTCATTACCGGCAATAATTAGAACTATTCGATCTGACATCTAAACTTCGCACCGCAAAAACTTTTTGGCAAAAAATATCTTAATCACTATGCGGAATGAGCAAGGCAAATTGAAAAACCAACGACTATTCATATGGATGTACCGATTTATCATAATCCTTTACGTACAAATATATTCAAAGTTATGTCAGTAATATAAAACCAGTCGAGTAAAAAAACACTGAATTCTTAAAACGCGATTGAGCGGCGCGATTTTAGTTGGAAGCGGGCTATTATCAATCTTTGTAAAGATATAAAATTACTTAACGATATTTTACAACCATTTATTCCTCTTTTATGGATTACCAGACCATTAAGAGGCAAACGGAAGCACAACAGTGGAGTATCTAGTCGAAATAAATTTTAATAAACCATGTGAATGGAAATAAAAATGGATACATAAAGACCGGAGTCCGGAGCGAACGGGTCAATATTAAAAAATTAGGAACAATTCAAATCAAATTCGAATTCTAGTTAGAGAAGGACGCTCGTAGGGTTGATGACCCGTTGAAATGTCAGCACACGCTCGTCTCGCTCGCGCCTCGCGCCCTCATATATTGTTATCGCATTCTATGAGATGTTGATCTTGATACGTCACATTTTTAATAAACGAACTCCGTATGACATGGCGCACGGAAATTCGTTCCAATGATTAATATGGCCGCCGCTCGCGTATACGAAACTAATACTTTGTTTTTAAACGTTATTAGAAATATTGATAGTTTCATGTCATTGCTCGTGTTTGTGATCGCCCGATAAACGATTGTTAGATAGAAAGTCTGTCGGCTATAGAATTGAATGCATGAGAGAGTAGACAATATGTAGGCAGTGAACGCAAAAAATACAGTTCGACTATCATTGTATCTTATTTGTATAAACGTCTATGTGATTATTTGTTTCAACTTTGTATTTTATGTATGTATGTATCTTTGTACATCTGATAAGCAGTTAAGTTACCAATCATTTTGCACGTTCCAACGGCTATTAATTAGGACGTTTCTTGCGCTTGAAAGAGTTTAATAACGTAATAATCTTGTCGCCTTTGGCATTTTGGACTATTCAAATTCCTATTTAAATTTTGACATTAATAAGTATAGCAGACGGACGGACGAAACGAATGAGAAACGAGCGCGGTGATCCAACAAAAACCTCGTACTACACTAGGCATCACACTGCGCCGCGTTTCATTACAACGGAAATAAAAAAGTTCATATTTGACGTTTAACAAATTGTTCCTTTTTCAAATCGACCAATGAGACCATTGTATTCATTCCTAATGGCATGTTCTATTTTCAAATCTCATTCTCTTTTCAAATCTCACTCGCCTTTCAGATTCATTCGAATTTGGAATGTGTTGCGTTACATACATTTTCCCACACGTCTCTTTTTTTGAAGTGTTTGTCTTGTAAATGAGTTGATTAATAGGACGTTGCGCTAATGCTGATTGTTGTTCAACTGTGACCGACATTATAACTACAGCTTAAAAGTACATTTGACACCGTCTAATGGCTTAAATAAAAACATAAAACGCTTTCTTAGACAATATCTATAATATTTTTGGTACGCATAAAGGTTAGTATTTTAAGGGTGATTAAATAATACTTGATGTCATGTTTTAGCACGAACAGACAGTTATTGGCATTAAAGTTTTAATCTGAAATATCCATCTGCAAAATTTTCGAAATGGCCAAATGTCATGTATCTAGTGGTGCGGGAGATATTGCCGAAATGCATAAACATCAAAGGGGTTTTTGTTGGAAAAAGATTTAAAATTGAAGGGCGCGTCCCCATAGGCAAAATGGCGTCCGAGATTATAATAACGATTTTAAAGTCCCCTTCGGTTTTTTATTTTCTATTTTTTGAAAGGGTTGTGATGTAAGTGGACGCGGGGTCCAATGGAAAACTTTGTGCTAACACAGTTTCTGAAGTAATAAACAAAAATTTGGCTATCGTTGCGTTATGAATTGATCGTTGCCTTTTAAAATTGGTAAAAAAAAAAGTTAATTTGGTTACAATCTTCGATATAATATTTTACTAGTAGTATTTTACTGTGTGCACTCAAACAGTTCAATCTGTTGCGTCGTCTATAAAAGCGACTAATCCACAATGGGTTCGTTCAATTCAAGACCAAATCTGTAGCAATTGTGAGACGCTTTATCAATAAACATAAAAATCGAGGAAGTCACCAATTTGCTTGTTCACCATAGGATACACAAATTACAGTTCTATTCTTGAAGCCTTGAAGTTCACTTTGCTCACGATATTGTTTCGAAGGGACAATTATTGTTACATTTTCTGGTAACCTACGTTTGGTGGATTGGTCCTTATATTTTGGTAGCCCGCATTTAAATTTAGATAGATTTGACTTTCAGTTTGAAGTTCAGTGTTAAAATTGGAAAAGCAAAGACAAATGGTTATAACTTTTATAAATTATCGTTCGATAAAAATATAAAAGTACACTGTAATATTCAAATTAATAAAATATTAATAATTTAATTTAAATAACTATATAAAGTATCTATAGGTGAAAGCAGCTAACTTAAATTATTTCTAAAGGTCTTCTAAAAGAAAAAAAAATACGAAATACTTTTTTGCTTAAACTTACCTTTATATAAAGACAACAGTAAAATATTAAACTAATAAACTAACAATACTTTCCTTCGCAATCAGAATTTTACCTAATTTATTTTAATACTAAAATTATTATATAAATTAAAAAAATAAACAATATATTTTAAATTTAAATTTTGAATATAAATAAGTGTTCAATAACAGCTTGTTGTTTTTGGACTTGGTAAAGGAAGTGCAAAGCCTTGTAGTGTTTAGCATTAAAGGGTACTTGATCCACGAAGTCGTTTTTGGTCTCTACCGTTATATTATACGGTTATTAAATGATAACATTCTTATAAGACGATGGCTTAAGTAATTGCTTTATCTAATACTCGTGAGAAGATATACTTAACTAATTCAATTTATGTAAAACATACATAGTGTATATAGTGCATAAAAAATTTGAATTGTTATTTGCCTACTTCATTTATGAACACAAGTAAAGTAGTGCATAGAGTAAGTCTAAAATACGTTCGTTTTCAAAGAAAGATAAATTACTAATAAGCGGTCCGCAGGTGGCAAAAATTTTATTTATGATTTTTTTTAAATATTATTTTTATAGTATTCAGAGCCATCGTTTGACAATATCAACAAAAACGCTAGACAAGGGAACACAGTCAGTCAGTTTATGTTATTAAACGGATATTGTCATAGCGTTCCAATTTCAAATTAAAAAAGAACAATCGGGAAACGCCAGCACGTCGCGGCGATAACGCAACGGATTCGAAATTTTAAATAGTTCCATATTCAAACGATTTCAAATATGGTCGGGCGATTGTTTCCCGTTTTCGCCGGCAGTTTAGTCCGAGCGATGGTTTTTAATATGCGGGCTACGCAGTTATTGAAGTTTCACAATAGCAATATGGCTACTAGTATTACTTATAAGTTATAACTGGTCGTGGACTTGCGACTATTCTTTTATATAGCATAGTTAAATTAAATTTCTCACAATACTATATTATAAAGAAATAAGCCTTTTATTTTTTAAAAGAATAACATTTTTAGCTAAATTGTTAGAATGTAAATTGATATTTTATCTTCATTTTGACGTTACGATCGATCAAAAACTCGTTTTCTAAATAAGACTATAAGTAGACGTAGTGACTTTTAAATCTGACAACTTTAAAATGGAATTAAATATTTATATTTTATTAGTTTATAAAAACTAAGCCGCCAAACTCTATTCGATACTTATAATTCACTCTTTTCCAATTCGATTTATAACATATTATTTTTTTACAGCATGTGGACACTGACATTAGACATACTCTAAAATAAACTTAATAGAAATGTCAGTGGAATTCACATTTATCTTATATGCGCTCGCGCAATCCAATTAGCATTTATTATGTAGCGAATATTAGTATCGTAATTATATTATTCTCGATGAAAACGTATATATTATTCGGAAAACTCGTAGCCCATCAGTATGCAACTCCTGGAGTCGGTTCCCGCTCACGTCTCAGTAAAATTATTCTATACGACATCAAATTTGTTATTACGACTTTCTATGCCGTTTTCGGCGTATCAAGTGACCATTATCGACCGAAAAATGTATTTTGTTACTTTTGCATAATCCGACATTATGGTCACCATTGTATACGAATCTAGAATATTTAATAACCTAATCTAGGTCAGAGGACAATTCTTATTAATACAACGTGCATACATACATATATGTACCTATACTCGAAATACACGGTCTAAGTAATTACTGCTGTCTAGACCTTATTACTTTAGAATTATAAAAAAAATGGTAAAAATACGCGATATCGAGTTAAAGTTAGCCATATATCGAGAACGAAGTATTCGCCGAGTTGGAAATATTCATTCATTATAAATGGTATTTATAAACAACTTATCTCGGAGCGTGCATTTATCAACATATCCGATTATTAAATTCCAAGTAAACTTTTTGCTAAATTACGATGGATTATTCTGTTTCTTAGTAAATGGAATCCGTATATTCCATTAAAAAGGAAATAATCACATTGTTACGAAGTATCTCACGGAGCAATCATTGGATTCGGCTTGCTCCGACTTGTTCTGACTTTTTACTCCTAAATATGGTATTCATAAAATGCTTCTCTGTTTCGTAGAAAAATACCAATGTATGGCGAATTCGTAAATAAATTTATCGTCAAAACTCACTATTTCGATACCAAAAAGAATTTAAGTTGAAGACAATCGAGTTTCCAAAATCATATTTCCTCCGATCCGGACTCGGTTTCACATAAATAATGTTAATGCTGTATAAAAGGCGTTTTTCGATGAATTTATTCCCAAAAACGTTAGCGAAAGGCTCGGGAAGTAAGTTGTTCATAAATAATTCAGACAACGAAACTCGTCGACATTCACGAAAAATAAACTTAAAATCGAAAATTTTCAAAATTGTACAGTTCATTTAACATGCTCTTATAGGGAGGTCATTAGCGACGCAACATGTAACCCATCTACTGAAACATTTTCAAATTAAACTTCCGATACATCTATCTCGAACACAATTATTAATGACAATTATCTTTGATAAAAAAAAATAGATACGTTTTATGAATAGAGGAACAAAGCGGGCGAAATGCAAGTCACTTCATACGAATTACCACCGCTTTGTTTCAACTTTGAACGGACAAAAACACGATTTTTTATATCAATACATTCGCTATCGATTCTTGATTGTAAAGGCGGTTAAACGTTTCATTAGTCTTAATATTTTAATACATTTTTGATCGTATGGTATTCTTAATAAAGAAGATATTTCAGTGAAAGGATACATATTAATGTAGACGGTAGTTGCCAGGTGTATGGATGTCAATTGTAATTGTGAACGCGTAGTCGGGTTCTAATTAAGGTGTTAATAGTATACGTAACACTACGTTTATAAAATTACCGCCTCGAAGTAACGGTGAGAATGCCAAACTAAGAGACCTAGTTAAATATATTAAAACAACTTCCACTAACTTCAAAATGTACAATATAATTGGTTGTATTTCTTTTGAACTTCTTATATATATATTATATACTAAGTCTTTAGAAATATATGTATTTACAAAAGCTAAAGTTAAAGCTAACTGGCATAGTCTACTAAAATGTAATCCTGTATACAGTCAAAACCCAAATAAATCCATATTTATATATAAAAACACAAATACATATGTCTGTATGTGAGCGTTATCCCTCAACGAGATTACGAAGGGGTGAGTCCAGTTCCATCATCAATTATTGAATACGCTCAGCTTTCCATTTTTTAAAATAAACTCAAGGGTAGGGGACAGTAATAAAATCACGTAAGGGACGAGTTGCGATAACTTTGTTTAGAATATATTATAAAGTGTTAAATAACTATTTTTTAGGGTTTTGAAATGTAGATAAAGTATGGCTAAATCGATGAAAGTACGTAATGTTTACAAAAAACTAACATACACATTCAAAACCTATGAGTATATTCAAATTTATACTAAGTAGTTCCTAAAAAGCATACATTATAAGAAACCTTTTCTCAATTAGGATGTAATCGCTAATTTCTTGGTAAAGTTCGTGACAATTCGCCTGTTTCCGTTTGTTCCTTTTGTGCACTACACGATTAGGATTTGTACCTGGAACCAAAAATAAAACACGTTAATTTTATAAACATTTTTTTCACAATTAAATAAAACTTTTCATTTGAGGTTTACATATAAAACGATAATATCACAAAATAAAGCTTACAAGTTACGGATAAGCATAAGCAAAACAAGTTACGAAATAACATGTTAAATGTTAAATGTATCGCTGCTTGTGAAATATTTAAAAAAACAAAAACAAATAAAATATTCCTACAATTGTCAAATAACGTGCATTCTGATTGAGCGTTAAAATTTTAACCAATAGGAATCGATTCCAAATTTAAAATCTGATACACACCAGCAGCCGATACAAAGGAATGGAACGAGCATGACGGTTCAAATATTTTCGAAAATGGAATATTAAGTGAAGCTATTATACGATCGAATGATTACTATTGCTTGGGAAGATGACGGACATGTTAACGTTACCCCGTTGTTAGATTGTCTTTAAGCATTTGTAAGACATTGCATGTGATTTTAACATTTTTTTTAAATTATTCTATCTAATCTTATCTTATCTTACTTAGAATTTTTTGTAAAAATATTATTATTTGAAAATTTGACATCTCTTTAAAACTTCTCATATATCTAAATATTTACAAAAAAATATATAACTTAACCTTGATTTGTTAGTGAAATGCTTATTTAATTAAAGTTAGACTCACTAAAAATAAAATTAATTCTCATAATTTTTAGCACAAAAGCAATACATCCAATAGGTGTTACGTCCCATTTGCGTATCGAGGGCAACGACTTGCGTATGCTGTGCGTGTGTCAAGCGACCCCTTAATGCGAGTTATTGGTTACTCATAAGTGCATGATAAATGCTGAGTGTCCACGTATTCATATATGTACACATATACACATCGCCTAGCGATGCTCTGACATTTAGATTTCTAATTCAAACACGCCAGATATAGCTTTATATGTATTTTATATGTCAATTTTATATTATTTTTAAGCTATCTGTGCTATTTCTGTATTTTAATGAACATTTAGGTAACATTTTTGTTATTTGATAATAATATTCAATGAAGCAAGTTGGATTTCAAAGTATAATAACTTAAGTTTATTGATATTTGTATCAATTTAAATTTCTGGTATCATTTTGGGCTTTTCATTCCAATTGGGACCTCGTAAGTTTTCCCAATGCTCACTCATAAGGGTCCATTGTGACATGACGTACGCAATAAACACCTAATTGCCAACTAATCGGGCACGTACACAATTTTATCAAACACTCTCTTATTAATGTCAATAAATCTCAAGTTATATCGCATAATAACCACACTCTAAATCACGACTGCGTACTCGCCAACGTCTTTATCGTAGATGTGAAAACGCTGTGATTGTCCATAGAAATCCGCCCACGCGCAAAATAAAAACAGATCGTGGAGAGTTCCACAAAACATCATTAAATTCAATATTTCGTTTAAAAAGCACTCCACATATCTCGGCCATTAATCACTAAAACTACCGACCTTCAAGGAGAACATCGGAATAAAATCGGCAATCGAAATAAAGCACTTAAAGCGAAACGTCATTATCGCACAACATAAATAAAAAATAAAAACGCGGGAATCGAACGCAAAAATTGAATATCGAAGTCGATTTAAAACAGAATACGAATTTTAAAAATACGAGCACAGTCGAGCGGCATTAATTAAAAATTCTCGGTAGAATATTCAAAAATAGAATTCGCATTCGAACGCTCCTTGTACGGGCTCGAAGTTTGAATTTGGAAGCAACAAAAGAAGGAGAGCGCGGGAGCAACCCTTTTAGCGCTGATAATCTGTTCCCCGACCGTGTTGTGTTGTGCTTTATTTTTTATCTGTTGTCACTTTTTTGTCTGAACCAAGATTGTACACAACATTCTTTACTTCGAAACGAAGCTTTTTAAACTCGCCTCGGGGCATATTCCTTTTTTGTTCTCTTTAATAACAAGACTTCGACCGATTTAATTGATGAATGATCGCGGAGAATACGTGAATAGCTTTAGGTTGACGTACAGTTTGATGTTTTGTGGACAAATTTGATATAAAATGAGTTCTAGCCTTCATGAGAATAACAAATTTATGAATTAAGAAACATCAAAGTATAATAGCGTCCACGATTAATCACCGTTCTTTATCTGCGAAGATAATTCAAGCCAATGCAGTACAGGACAAATTGTAAGCGTTTTTTGTTGTTAAAAAAATTGTGGCACAAAGAGTCTGGCCGTGAATTGTTGGAATATAAAATTTAAAAATAGAACTCAATCCTTCCGCCCTCGGTCGGGCGGTTAGTGCTTTACATGAAATATTATTTTATGGAATCAACATCTGCGGCCGCGCGTTGTGTGCGTGTGCGTGTGAGGGGTTTATGTACACAAGTGAAATTACTTAAAAGTAAAACACTTTCAAGTGGATGGGAACATTACAAACTCTGTTTTCACTCATGTTAATTTTAGATTTGAGTACTCTTTCATTATAAAAATATTTTTTTGGTTGATTGCTGTATGATTGTTTTGTTTTTTTTTATTTGTTTTGTAAAAAGGTATTTAAGTTTTGTTGCAGGCAGACTTCGGCAGACTGCGAATTCTGAAGGCATTGCGTGAAAAGTTGCGGATTGCTATGCCGCACTTTGTCTTGACACCAGAGCGAAGGGAAAATTTAAAATATTTTATTTGCTCGAGTGTGAATCAAATCCACAACCGGTCGCGTTTACAGACACACGCCTGTGCCCCTGCACCACGACTGTCCACTTGTAAAGGGAAATATTTAAATGTTTTCTATAATAAATAATTTTCTCTAAATCTACATTTTACAGACGTATCTATAAAAAAAAATTAACCATACACCAAACATCATTTAAAAAAAAA
>DWMY01000755.1:0-19703 GCA_018249775.1 Heliconius hecalesia formosus | reverse complement strand
ATTAGAATATTACAGATTAAAGTAATAAAAAAAATCATATTAGAAATCATTAGAGTTGTCAATCAATTCTGCTTATTAAATCAATAATCATGTATTTTAAGCGGGCGAAGCCGTGGGCGGGCCGCTAGTAATTAATAAATGAGGCAAGTCGTGGCGCAGGGGCAAAGACATGTGACTGCAAACGCGACAGGTTCGATTTGCACTCGAGGAAATGAAATATTTAATACTTGCATGTCTTCGCTCTGGTGTCGAGGCAAAGCGCAGGGATAAGTTCCACCACTTGACATGCAATGCGTCCAGAATTCAGCGGAAAGTGGGGAGCGGAGTGTCTTAACTAACTAGGCTCCTGCTAAATACGGAGTACAACTTGGAGCTGAAAAAAAAATGTCTGATGGGAACCCGCGGACAACTCTGGCTCTATTATGACAGTTCCGTTCCCCCTTTTTAGCTGAATTTTGGAACCACTGTGTGTTGAGTGTAGGAACACAACACTGCAAAAAAAATTAAGTTATATATACTCATTTAACGCAAAAACATATACTTATATAGATCTATATGTCGTTATATCATTCATTCATATCTAATTTATGTAACCTTACTTGAACTGCATATTTAAAGAACATTATTTTATTCCTATAGCCTTCCAATAAAGCTGGTTTCGCTCTACAATAGCGATATACCTCTACAGGGATCGGAGCTCTCGTAAGTGTGAAGATGATGTACTTAAGAAGTCGTGATCGTCTTGTCTATTGGATTTTTATTGTTTAATGAGAACTGAACCCACAACCTGTCGTGTCTACAGTCGAACGCCTTTGCCCCTGCTTTGCAGATTTCTTAATAATAATAATACCTATAAAAGCAAAGAGGCTTTGTCGTTTAACAAAACTTTCTCACATACTATTCATATATAATACAACACGCTGTATAGTAGCGGATATGAAGTGTTACATACTGATAATAATACACACACAATATTCCTTCGTCACCATCTTCTCTCCCAGCGTGGACTCCGTAAACATTCAGCGCGGCTCTCGATTCCATAAAACATACTAGAGAATCACAGACGTTTGACTTCACATGAACCTGGCGCTCCCTTGTTGTTGCTCCCATTTTGTGTAGGCCGTAAAGAGTCGAAGTAGAGTTCTTTGTAGTTATTACATATATAAATATCGAAATATCAGAGTAAGGTGATCGAACCTACCCGATGTTGCGAACTTTCATTACGTTTTTAAAGGTACACGTTAAAAACACATATCGTCTATATGATTCTCAACTATTTTGAAAGAGATAATATGTAATTGCAATGAGTGATATGTATCACCTACTAACAATACTTCACACTAGCTGAACCCACAATCTTTCGCGATTACAGTCACCTGCTTGTACTCTTACGCGACGATTGGCCTAAATTTTAATGAGAAAAATATATTAATGAAAATGTAATCTCATCATATTAGTCATATTCCGCTATTTAATACGAACTGTCTATTGGTAGACATAAAGTAGACTTAACATTAGATCCTGTACAAAATACAAAGAACATGAATGACTATTTATCAGATTCACGCTGTATCCCGCACACAGCAGAGTAGGCAGAGGAAACCCAGTGTTAAGACACTCCGTTCCCCACTTTCTGACGAATTCTGGAGGCATTGCGTATTGAGTGGCGGAACTCGACGCCGCGCTTTGCCTCGACACCAGAGCGAAGAAATGAAAATATAAATGTAAATAAATATTTCACTTCCTCGAGTGGGGATCGAACAAACTACCAGTCGATTTTACAGTCACACTTGGTGCCCCTGCGCCACGACTGGCCTCATATAGTAGGCAGATGAAACTTACCATTAAGACACTCTGTTCCCTATTTCAGTTCCATTTTTGAGTCGATCTATATTGAGTGGCGGAATTTAACGCCGCGTTTTATCTTGTTTTGCTAAAGCAAAGAAACAAACAAATACAAATAGTTGTGGAATCGCTACACCACGACGGATAGAAATCTAATACACAACTAATATGGTCACGTACCGTCAAGGTGTGAGTGGAGGTGTGTGTATGTGTAGCGCCAAACGAGAAGTGAACTCATAAACTACAGCTGAGCGTGAACGCTCATTTACTTCAGTGGATTAAAATCTTATAAAATGTAGTTGAGGTTTAATTATATTGATACTACCAAATACTATTGAAGTTGTCTGTAAACACGAAGGGTAGGGAATTCGATCCCCGCTCGAGGAAACCAAATATTTAATGTTTTCAATTCTTCGTTTTGGTGGTGAAATATGAGGAATGGAATTATTTAACTTGCTGTGTGTGGGACCGCGTGAAGCTGAAAAAAATTACACTGTAACACGTGTTGCAGGTAAGTACAAGGAACTTAGTGATAAGACACTCCGTTTCCCACGTAGTGACCAATTTTTAAGGTATTGCGTGTTTCGTGGCGGAAGGCAATGCCCAATTTTAGATTTAGTTGGATGTCATAATTTTTTTTATAATTTATGTTTTCTATGAACCATCTGCAAGTGTCGGTTGTGAGTTCACAGCTAATTTGAGAAAATATTTATATATACAACGCGAGATGCACTATACATATAAATATTTTTGCTTTAATTCAAAAAGTGTAGCGCCATGTTTTGTTTATATTTGCAATATTTTATTTAAATAACAAATATTTAATTTCCAACGAGTTCGTGCTTAATGAACGTCGTCTATCAAACATTGATTGTTCGAGTCCACGTGTCGGCTATATGACACTATTCGATAGACTAGTAATTAACTAGTATTTGTCCGCAACTTTACTTGCACTCATTTTAAAACGTAAATTGGAAAACGTAATTTTTTCAGTCCCATAAGAATTTCGGAAAATCTTTTATTAATGCTGCCTTAATCAACCTAAAATCTACTACACACTCAATTTGAACTATCTAAGTCCCATAGTTAAAGTTTAGTAGTTTCTTATATTGTAGTCGTTCAGTAATGAAAATATTTTATATAGTGTTATATAGATATAATATATTCTGTATTACGCCATTTTTGCTCTCACAATGCTTGTATTGACTTAATATTTGGAGAGTTAATCTGTCCGTAACAGCAGGCTTTTAATATGTTAGATAGAAACTTTATGCAGCGCTGTCGGCGAATTTGAAGTAATTTCTAGTATATAACTTTTGTATTAGCATATACGAACATTATATAATACTAGCAACCCAAACGTGGTTTCGCCCGCTTAGTCTTATAATCCTATTATAGCCAAATTATACAAAAACTCTTAATAAGTCGTAGTTTATGAGTTATTGCTCGCCTTTTTTAGCTACGTTCATAGTATTATATCCTACGGTATTCTACTTTGGGGTAATGCAGCCGGTATTATATCAATTTTTGTCTTGCAGAAGTGAGCTATTCTATATTATAACCCATAACCGTCGCGTTCACTGTCGCACGTTTGTTATTGTTTTATTTAATATCTTTTTAGTTTTTTTCAGCAGTACAACAGTAGAGCCTACTAATATTTTTTTCGTACCTATAAAAAAAATTAAATCAAGAATTAAAAAAAAAAAAAAAATTGCATATTTATGAGATTTTCGTGAAAAAAATATTAACTCAACGTTATTAAAAATTATTACGCAATCATGAAGCTAGAAGCAGTCGTGGCGCAGCGGCACTGAGTCTGAATGTAAACATGAGACCAATGAGGCTGTTATGGCTTCGATTCCCTGTCGGGGAAGTTAATACATTGATTAAATATTTTCATTTTCCACGCTCTTGTAGAGATAGACGCCCACTCAAGACGCAATACGGATCTCGGAAACGGAAAGTAGAAAATTTAAATGCTTATTTAGTGAACTTAATCGACGTTCCAGACGAGGTTTACGTTTACGTCGAGTCTCTATATTCAAACACTTGAAACGAGAAATTGATCGCCTCTCTACGCTTTTTTGCACGGCACAGCGGAAGTAGCAGAACCCAACGAGCGCTTTGTTTTTTTATTAGAGCGACAAAATTTAAAAAAATCTAATCTTTATCCCAAAACCCATAATACATTCGATCTGATCTGAAAATAGATCTTCAGTCTTCAGTTCAGTTTACACTGTATATCGGTCTATTTTAAAGGGCCTCGGCTCTATGAGAGCGATCCAGTAAACGAGAACTCGTTAACGATATTTATGTATTTACTTTGGAACTTTTTACATTCTAAAGTGAGAATGAGTAAATATGTAAAAGTCATTAAAGTACGCAACTCTACATATAAACGAGTATGTAGGTAATATGTAAGGCTACGTCTAAATTGAAATCCCCGTATGTATTTCTAAATGGTTAAAACGAAAATTTTAAAAATCAATGATCAGAACAGATTGTCTTATCACTTTATTAACTAATCAATCAATCGGCTTCGCGCTGTATCCCGCACGCAGGGTAGGCGAAGGGAACCTAATTTTAAGACACTCCGTTCTCGTTCCTGGAGGCATTGCGTGTTGTGTGGCAGAACTCAAAGTCGCGCTTTGCCTCGACGCCAGAGCGAAGAATTAGAAGTATTTCATGTCCTCGAGTGGGGATCGAACCCACAACCAGTCGGTTTTACAGTCACATTTTGTACCACTGCGCCACGACTGGCCTCAACTAATGCAAAAAAATAATATAATTTCACTTAACGCTTAAGTTATTTTACTTAACGCAGAGACGTGATAAGAATATATTGGGGGTTAAGAAACGAAACTCAACACTGCGTTTTATCAAACACATTCGGAGAATAGTAAATATTTGCAAATATATTTCTTATATAAGAACGAACCCACGACCATAACGCGTAAAGTGGCTTCGGTGGCCTCATATCATATACATATATCATATTAACATAACCTCTCAAGTAAGATCAGAAGTTAATTACACTCACTGTCTTGCTTCCAACATCTTAAAGAGAGTTTAGAATAGTTTGTGAAACTAACCACATACAAATATAAGTGCTTTAGAGTTAATTGAAAATTTTATACAACAGCTTCGACTGATTCTATATACTTTATACCTTATATAAGTACATTAACGTCTCGTAGTCGTACTTCGTTATATACATAAGTGCTCGTAACTTTTCATTGAGTTGACTTTTAAACTAAATTTTGAACAGCAATAAATAACGTAGCAAGGTAGGTTAGTAGCGGAAAAGTAGGGCCGCAGGTTAGGACCTTCAAGCTCTCCTAGAGTACTCAAGTCTAGAAACTGCCAAATATTATAATTTTGGTTAAAATCTCTGTAAAAGTGTATAAAAGGCTTCGCTTTCTTAAAGTTTTATTTATTACTTCAATAACTTTTTTGTTGACTTATACGAGAATAAAATACTTGAATTTTATATATTATACACAATTGAGGCCAGTCTTGGCGCAGGAGTACAAGTGTGTTGTGTGATGGTAAAAGCGACTGGTTGAGGATTCGATCCCCACTCGAGGAGAATTTATATTTTCATTTCTTCGCTGCGGTGTCGAGGCAAAGCGCGGCGTTGCGTTCCGCCACTTAAAACGTATTGCATGCAGAATTCGGTGGAAAGTGGGGAGTGGAGTGTCGTGACGAGCAAATGTAAATATGACCCTTCTCAAGAGTTAGGACCGAACCCACAACCGTTGTGTTTACATTCAGTCAGTTTTCTGACACTGACCGACAGAACCATATTGGCCTCATACATACTCGTATATATTGTTCCTAAGCATTCTTTTCAAAACATAACAGTTCTTCCGCTCGGGTCCTCACATCAAAACTAACAAAAAATACTGAGTGGAAATGAAAAACAAAAGAAACATTTGTATTTAAAACATCGGCACCAACAGTTTCTTTTTCATTCTTGAAAGATTACAGAAATTAAAAACTCAACTTGTATTTTACAATAGAAGCTTAATGCCTATGAGAATACTTTGAGTCGTTTGTTTCTAATTAGAGGGCCGTTTAACGCAAGGTCGAGGACGCAAACGTTTACTTCCTTACTCTACAATGAGACTTCGGTAACTTATGGAAAAGTTATTTGAGAGATAAACTGCTCCATTTCGTTTCATCTGCATAAAAACAATAGATAAGAATAAGTAAAGTTATATCCGTATAGGAATTCTGATAATTGACTGACTTCATAGGGATCGTGTATATGTTTTTTGAAGCACCGGTTGATACTGCGTTTAAATATTTTAATTTAATTTGAGTTTTATTTATTGTCCTTAATATCTTTATAACGTTTTCACTGTTTCAAAGATCTATAACCAAATAAACAGCGTCAAAAATAATATTTTGGAGTAGTCGTAGCACAGAAGCCCAAACGTACGAGGAGAGAGTACAGGAGAGTGAAAAATTTAATATCTTCATTTCAACGCTCTAATTCTCCTGGCGTTGAGTTCCGCTACTCAACACGCAATGCCTCAAGAATTTGACAGAAAGTGGTGACGGAAGTGTCTTAATGCTGTTCCCTCTATCTAACATGCTATCTGCGGTATAAATCGTGAATTAAAAAAAAAGTTATTCACATCCCCCACGTATAACAGAATATACAGAGATAACTTACGAGTAGTGTTAAAGCATTTCGTTCTGCGCATTTTACTTTTATGGATTGATGATTGGATTTTGGTTCTATGAACTCAACCCTAGTTAAATAACCTAGCATCAATAAGGACTGTTCGAGGAGGTGTACGTGAAATAATCTAAATATATCGAAACCTTTGAAAGATACTCTGTAATAACTCAACCGTAATCTTATTTCAAAGAGATCACAGATAAAGTATATTGTTCTTGTCAAAAATAACATATACATTTGTACTAGAAACGATAGTAAAATCAACTTCCTGTCTAAATATACATATGTATGTAGATGTATAGTTAAAATAACGCCCGACTCCCGCGCTAATAGAGTGGACGCGAGCAATTATTGGGCATTAATTATAGAGCCTTTACTACAAAGTGTCACTCGACGCTCGTTAGCGTTCGCGTTTAATTTTATTTTCGTGAAGTTTCTAAAATAAATAACCAAAACTATAATTTAAGTTGTCGTGGCGTAGCGAAATAGCGTCCAACTGAAAACACGAAGGATGTGGGTTCGTTTCCCATTCGGGAGAATTAACTACTTTTAATTCCTCGCTAGAGTGTGTACCAGAGTACAAAAAAAAGAGCAATTGAGTTCAACCATTCTATCGAAGGTAAAAAAATACGTATATACGTTGGTTACAGTACAAATAAAATCATGGTAACGAAGCTTTATTATACGATCATTAAGTATATGCAATGTTCATCAATTACTTTGTCATTCATTAACAAGATTTTCAATCTGTGTGTTTTCGTTTCATTTTGTATCAAATCACTTTTTTAAAGATATAAGATTTGTCTGTATCAAATATCAGCACTGGATTCTTAAGAGTTGCAATGAAAACAAATGCAGCTCGATAAGAACGTAAGCTTTAGTGATCAGAATGCTCAGACGGCATCCTCGAGGCGCGGCTTCAAATCCTGCTACGGGCAAAATTGTTATACGTTTTCTAAAAAAGTATCTATATTACTCCTCCTACACCGTGATGGCCATCAACATTAATAGATGCTATAATTTGGAAATGGAACAGAATTGATCGTGGAAATAACTTCAAATTACTTAAGCAACTGAGGTTAAAGTTTGAAAGTTTGTCGTGCTAAGTTCTACTGGAAATATTTACATTTATTAAGTGTTTCTATTTAAATCTCTTATATTTTCGAAATGCGAACTATTTATTATGTTTACTAACTATAAGTTATCACTATATATAAGCGCGATGGTTGCTGGTGCGATTCCTGACACATGAATGAATTATTTTCGTTTTCTCTGGTAGAAAAAAAAACCGCTGCGTTGAGTTTTGTCTGAATGACACGCGCAATATCTCAAAAATGGGCGGAAAATGGAGGAGGTGGAATACAGGGAGGTTGTGGGAGCATTAAAAGAGAACTCCACCTTTCTATGCCTAGAGAGGTACTACCAGAATATCTTCTTTGTATTTTCTACTTAAATAATCTTTACGCAACGATATATGAACTTGCGATCTTTATTGAAAAATTCCTACAGTTTTTAAACGCGTAAGTGTGTACGAAGTTTTCCTAACTAAACGTCGATAACAAGACAAAGCATATACATAATAGACTTTTTTCTTTATGCCGAGACTGTTGTGGCGCAGTGGTATAAACGTGTTACTGTAATCGCGACGGTTGTGGATTCGATTCCCACTTGAAGATGAAACATTTAATGTTTACATGACAAGTGTTCCCAACGAGAGACCACCGCAAGTGTCACAACGCTAAATTAAGTCGATTGAAGGGTAGTGTGAAACTTTGATTGCTTGTTTAGTGGTCCTAGTGCTAGTACTAGTATGTAGTACTAGATAAGGACACGTTGAGTGGCGGAACCTAACGACGCGTCTTTTCTTACCAGGACGTGAAAATGTTTTTCTTTTTGCTTTGCGCATAACAGGGTAAGCTGAGAAAACTTAATGTTAAAACACTCCAATATAAAAAAAAAATGGGATTTTTCTTTCCAATTTTTTAAGATATTGCGTTATATGTTACAGAATTCAATGATGCATATGCACCTCATAAATTATATTAATTTAAGTATGTTTACAACTATGTAAGGCTTATGTCAATTGAAAAACCCTAAAACACGCTTGGCTGGTCTAGCTCAGACACCTGAGACGGTAAGTGCGCCCCCCGCGGAACTCGAGCCTAGGCTTGCGGCCGTAAAAGTATACATCCACATTGCTTGCATGCTATAAAGGCCGAAGATTATCTACATTAAATTTCTTTGATGATGAAATAACTTTCGCTCGTAAGTTTCAATATACTCGTACATGTGAAATAAAAATCGATGAAATATCACCTTACAATATTCAAATATTTTTTTTTACAAAATGCCTTATTGTCACTTATTTAAGATAATATAAGAGATAAATATATCGCGTCGCAGTTTATTTCAGATCTAATAATAATTAAATAAGTTTGACATACAACGTACTGACATACAATAAGCTATATGTGCAGCGCACGCGCTTATACCAATTTTAAAGTATGGCGTATGTAATCTATGGCGTACCTTATTATGGTTATTCCGTTATTTAAGGCCAACTAAGACTTACACTGTAATGTTATAAAGCCTATAGCACTTCTGAAGAATGCAGCCTTCATACAAAAAAAAAACAAAGTAAATCGGACCAGTAAATCCAGAGGTCTTAGCGTTTAAACAAACAAAAAAACTCTTCCGTTTTATTATATTATTTGTTGCGCGTTGCGTTTGCGCGTTTGTTGGTTCAATTCCCACTTGGAAGAATTAAATTTAATCCTACTAATATTATCAATGTGAAAAGTTGTAAAAATGGATAATAATAATTAATTTCTTAATCATTATGTATATATAAATTGCCATTTACATTATACAAAGATATCAAATATTTAATATACAGCGATAGAACCATCATAGCCGCACTTTCGAGGTACTCTCTAAAAATTATTTTTGTTTATATTGTTTCATGAAAAAGAACAGCTTGAAAAATACTTAAAAAATATTATGTATTTAGTTTTTTATTTATTAGTATAGGCAAAGGATAAAGGGGCCTTTAAACCTACATTTTGGTAACAAATCTCTGGCTCAGCTCTGCGCTTCTCTCCCTTCAATGCCATGAGCATCAGTACGGTGAATTCACAGAATGCCAAGGAATTTCTTTTAAGGGACCAAGAGCTATAACTACACAACGGAATCATACATTTTCTGTATCTAAGTCCAATAAAAGCTTTAGGTTGTATTTACAAAAGAAAATTTATTTTATATTTTCTCGAGCACAAAACGCAACGATGTTAAATGATGATTCATTTAAAATTCAAAGATACTTCAAAGGGATTCAAACCGAGTTTACTTTGAAACGTATCGAATTCACGTTTTTAACAAGATTCTTTTTATCAAATCACACTATATGTGAAAAGAAGAAATAATAATTAAATAAATATTCTTTCATTTTCACGATTATTATACATTTTAAATGATATGAATGATATATTTTAAGAATGATACATTTTGGAAACCCGACCTTTCGAACACTTTACAGTAGTCCGTGGTCAAGGGTAGACTGAGGTGGCATTCGTCTGTTGACGTTGAAGTTGACGGACTACTGCAAAGCGTTCGAAATGTGGAATTTCCAAAATGTTTAAAATATACGCGATTAATCCGGTTAAAATACTTTCATTTAAATCTTATTTTTCAAGTCCGTTCTGTACAACAGCACAGCGTCAGAATGTAAACAGAAGATGCTGCATCCCGCATATATCAGGATAGTCAGAGAGAACAGTAATGTTAAGACACTCTGTTCGCCTCTTTTCGCCTAATTTTTGAGATTTTGCTTGATAAGAGCCGGAACTCAATGCAATAAATCGTGTCGTAATAAAACAATTATTTCTACTAAAGGCTTTCGAAGGCTTTTGTCCTTTCGACCGGAAATAAGTTTATAGAAATCCGCTTACAAAACAAAATTCAGAGCAGAAATGTATATTTTTCAACTTCATTTATTATTTTTTAATTCTATTGTTTTAGTATGTATCGATGGCGAATCTCTATTTTGTTCTAGTTGACATTTCCATTTCCTAATACAATGTTAGGATGTTTTTCAATGTTCTGATTATAAGCGTATACGTTATTTCATAGCTTTCTTTTTTTTTATTTATTGATTATTGAGATTTTTAAGAGTTCGAGTACAATTCACAAGTCTGAGCACAATTAAAAAAAAAATACTTTTTATTATGAAGAGGTTGAATTGACATTTTTCCACATTTCATATATTCAATTATGCTTTGCTGGCAGTTTTTTCTTACTTCTTTTGCTGGCAGTGTCTTTTTTCAGGCTAAATATCATAGACCTACTTATATTCTGCTGAAAAATGAAGAGTTCAAGATTCTTTTATTTCTACGTGAAATCAACAGAACAATTGTTAAATATGATCAGGAACTGTTTTCCTCATCTTTATGTGTGCAGGCCTGGGCCTGATTTTTTCAGCAAAAAAATGATCTGCCAAAGGAAGTTAGATGCCAGATCATTTTTTAAGTAACTTTGTTGGAGTAAAAACACTAGAACAATTTTTTAAACTTTATCTGGAACTATAGAACTAAGCTACATGCGAAGAGAACTAGTTTTCACCTGCTGGATAATTTCATTTCATGTTCTGTTAAGTTCATAGATATTAATACTAAATGGTTAAATGTCCATTTTATATTAAACTAATAGACACCTGCAACTTTGCTTTCATGCAACATCAAAATACGTTTTACCTGTTTCCACAAGAAATTTCAACTTATTACTCCCTTACATTCCTCAAGGAAATTTGGCGTGTAGTCCAAATTACACGACTAATTTCAGCGCTCTCGGCTACATAGTTTTTCGGGCGTGGATTGCCTGATAGTCACTTAGTAACGAAAGTTTTATTTACATACATTTGTCCTTTATACGATATCATTATTTTTCATTTCATTTGCCATTCGGCGGAAGGACTATATTATTCTAAATTACGGCAACTTTTACATGTTCTATTTCTAATCAGACTTAAGAAATATAAATCTAAATAAAGGCCCCTTTGACGCAGGAGACACAATGGGGCTCATTCTAACTCGAGGAAATGAATTATTTTCATCTACTTTCATTATTAGTCTAGGAACACAATTTCTGCAAGTTTTCTATTTTTGAAGATTCTATGTCATTGCGTTTAACAGACGCCGGCGAAATAAGTTCAATTCTCTTGCAGTATAAATGAAGAATGCATTTTTTTCCGAACGTTAGGAATTTTCTGGTTGTACAGTTCTAGGACATACTCTCCGAAATGTATGCGGTAAAAAACAGACAACTAGGCAACCCTATGTCGGTGGCAAAGGCTCTGCAGCTGTATCAACGAGGGTCTTATTTTTGAATAACCTTCTGGCTCGTTTCTCAATTGACTCCAAAGAATGTAATATTGGAGCTTGGCAGATCCATCCCCTAAGTGAGAGCAGTACTCCATACACGGTCTTACTTGTGCTTTATACAGCGTGCGAAGATTTTTCGCATAACTTGGAATATCCATTATAAAGGCGGTCGTGGCACAGAGGTCTGGTATCGAGGCAAAGCGCGACGTTGAGTTCCGCCACTCAACACGTAATGCCTTCAGAATTCGGCAGAAAATGGAGAACATCTTGCTTTATCACTAGGTTACCTCTGCTTACCCTGCTGTGTCCGGCTACAGCGTGAAACTGAATATTCATAATATATTGATTTGGATTGATTTCAATCCGCTCTCACAATCCACTAACAGTAGGCTATCACTGCTACTTCCATCGCGTTATTAGAGCACACTGTTGAAGCACACAAGGTTACCAACAGGTTCACTTCAGGTATACTTATAACAATATGAAAAATTGCAAGAATGGTTGTTAAAACAACTTTCAACCATTATATAATTTGAACCGCTACATAAAACGATAAATCATGAAGAAACCTAACTTTACGTAGTTCGCCGATTTTTTATATTTTTATTTTGACAATGTGGCATATCTTTAATGACACTAGCTAGGTTAAGACGAATCGATTGACATAAGGATAATCAAAACTGGCCGTTTGGTCTCTACAACGCCACATAGTATTCCTATGTGAATCCCACTGACTGACTGACAAACATTTTACCGTCCTATTCGCACAGTTGGGTAAAAGGACTTTTGATTAGTCAAAAGTCCATTTTTGTTAACAAATATTAATTTAAATACTTGTAGTGTTGATGGAGATGAATAAAAAGTCTACTCACGGTTTACACTAAGTATATTCAACACCACTTTAAACTACATATAGTTTTGACACAAATGATAAATCACGATACAGTTTATACAAAAGTCAATCACAAACATATATATAAAACAGAACACGATAAATACTGATTTGGAAGAAAATAATAAAGAAAACAATGGAACGTATAGAAAGCGCATCGAGTGGCAAGCATCGACTGTGATTATTAAATATGCCATTGACAAGTAAGTACATAAATTACAATATTGAAATAGATAACACATATTAAATAAACTATAAATATAAATAATAGTTCCCTACATCACTCCCCTCCAGAGGCCGTGTCTACGGACGATAACAGTCAGGGAATCGTACATGTCTCCCTGGCCGAGTAGTGTGTCTGAAGGGTGAGTGACGTAGTTGTGTGTCTGCATGTGTATCCATGTGTGTGCCTGTGTGTGTATCAGTCTGAGTGCCTGAGTGTGTGCTTGCGTGTGTGCTTGTATGTGTGCTTGCGTGTGTGTCAGAGAGATGAGTGCTTGTGTACAGGGACGTGTCGGTGTCGGTCAGTATATAGGCCGGCTTAACGCGGTCTATGGAAACGGATACGGATTAACCTCTTACGTCAATCTTAAAAAGTTTTTTGTCTCTTGACAAAATTTTGTGTGGACCAGTTTACGCAGCCTGCAGAGAACCCCGTAGCGCGTCTTCTCGGAGGAAGGCGTGGCTACAAGATTCAAGATCTTTAAAAATAAACGTTTTGCGTTTTGTGTTGTGGTGCTGCGTAGGAACTGGTCGAACATTTTGGACGAAGTGCTTCATCCGCGCTGAGAAATCTGTAAAGTCGGTAGTGGGAGTTGCGACGTTATGCCCGAAAAACTCTCCGGGCAGTCGCAGTGACTCACCGTACACTAGATCTGCGGATGAAGCTTGTAGGTCCTCTTTGAATGCGCTCCTTATGCCGAGAAGAACGAATGGGAGTGATTTGTTCCAGTGGCTGTCACCGTGGCATATGATGGCGGCTTTCAGTTGTCTATGAAAACGCTCCACTAAGCCGACAACCACATACCACCCACATTGCGGGTGGTATGCGGTTGTCCTACGATGTTGAAACCCAATGGATTTCGACAATTGTTCGAACAGGGCGGACTCGAACTGCCGACCTCTGTCCGTAACAATGTCGGTAGGACTACCAAACCGGGATACCCAGCACAATACAAATGCCTTGGCCACTGTTTTAGCTGTGATATCGGTAATGGCGACAGCTTCCGGCCATCGCGTGAAGCGATCGACGGCTGTCAAGCAATACCGATATCCGTCGTTTGATGGTGGTAGTGGGCCGATCAAGTCTATATGGACGTGTTTGAAGCGCGCCGAAGGTAATATGTGAGTACCTAAGGGTGAAGACACATGTCTATGTATCTTCGACCGCTGACATGGCAAACACGCCCTTTTTTTTATGGAAAAGACAAGGAAACGAGCGTTCGGATCACTTGATAGTAAGTGATTACCGCCGCCCACGACCCCGTGCAACACCAGAGAAGCTACAGGTGCGTTGCCTGCCTATAAGGTGGGTTGGGCACCGGAGCCCGGCATTACCTGATGCGAAACACAGTGGCATAAAGCTACTACTTCACGCCGGTTTTAAATGCCGGGGGGTGGTAATGACCCGGTCGAGTCTGCCCATGCGTGTTGCCATTGCTGGCGACGTGACTCTACCACACGTACTTTAGTCGCCTCTTACGACACCACCAGTACCAGGATGATCCTATTCTAGGCCGGGATCACACAGCACAAGCCCTAGACTACTCACGGCAGTTTTTACGCTTCAGTGGCCAAACAAAGCGTTGTGCAACGAGCTTAGTGGTTGCGTTTGCGCCAGGGTGACGGAGAGAGTGCAAGGAGTCGACTGTGATTATTAAACATGCCGTCGACAAGGGGGTAGGCGTAAATCTTACAACACCTTACCAGTTCAGTCGACGGCAGTGAGCGCTTTGATATAAATAAACTAAATACGAATACTTACGAAAAATATATATAAATTCTATTAAACATATGTATGTGTATAAATGATAAATTAATAAATTACAATATTGAAATAGATAACACATATTAAATAAACTATAAATATAAATAATAGTTCCCTACATACTCATTTTTTTTATGGAAAAGGACAAGGCAAACGAGCGTTCGGGTCACGTGGAAGGAACTTCCTACGAAACCGCACAGTATTGGATTGCCACGTATCCAGGTGGAAAAAAACTCACTATAAAATATTAGTAATATCACTATATAAGTCTGCGATACGTGGTGGTTGTCGGTTTGATTCCAATCGCGGAAATGATGAGAACAGAAAGTATTAGCACTAGTTTCTCTTTGCGACACATATATAACGTACATGTATTAGTTTTTAAAAGATAAATATCGTTTCATTTAAATACTTTTAATATTTATAATTTCATCTACATCAAAAGATTTTTCTCAATTGTATTATAACATTTCATTAAATTCTATCAACAACACAATATCGTAATCGTTTTTGAGCGCGCTCAAAAACAAAAGTCTAGTAAGTTATCTAAAATATGCAAACAAAGAATTAAATAATTCGTATTTAACTAAATATATGCTAAAACAGGTTTGTAAGGTTTATTTTATTTTCATAACGTAAAGTATACATAGATTTAGGTTCCCAATCCCCCTTCATACTCTGCTATGTGCGTTAATTATTTCTAATTTATTATAAAGCCAAAAAAATGCTTGCTTTTAAATCGACTATTTGAAGTAAAAAAATATTTTTTGTTGGATATATTTCTTTTATAAAGGAAGACATAGTTTATAATATATCGTGTCAAATGTACGGTACCGTACTGTGCTGTACTCTGTACCGTATTACTTCCGGCACTTAGAAGGTTTCTTAGTATGTAATTCGATGTCACTCCATATGCTATTTGGTAACGGAGGCAATACCGCTGGGAATAGGTATACACTTAATGTGATAATCGCGAAAACCAACGCATTAGTACAACTTTAGCATCACTTACTCTGCAATATACAAGCAATGTTCACAGTCAGCTACGAAAATAAAACTAGTGTGGATAATGCTTTATATTTTAGAATTTATTACACGCTTCCATGTAAGTACAGTAAGTTCCACAGAGACGATAGAACTATTCCGATATTTGTGTAGCTTTCGAAGTAAGCCCGCGCGAGCTTTTAACGTGCATTTCGTAGCTACGGCGTAGACTCGTAGACCTAGCGTAGAACTAAAATAATAAAAGTAAAACATATTTTTGAAAGTAAGTTTAAATTTTTATATTAATTTTACTACGATATTTATTTAATATCGTTATTTATTGCCGTATTTATTGCAAAGGCGTGTCAGATACTTATGTAATATAAATATCGAGTAAAGAATTTTATTAATTTTTTTAGTTATGTTTTTCATAATTTAGTCTATTAAAATGCATCTCGTGCTTCTCTTGTTTATATTTATAATTACAAAAATAGTGATTTTTATAAATGTTACCCAGTATTATTCAACAAACCTAGTGTTGAGTTTCGTTACTCATGCTATGTCTAGGATTGGACAGAAAATTCAGAATTGAACATTATATTGCCTAGTGTAGAGGCTGCAAAGCGCGGCGTTGAGTTCCGCCACTTAACATGAAATGCCTAAAGAATTTTCCGGAAGGTGGAGAATAATACTAGGTTCTCTGTCTTCCCTGCTGTGTATGGGATACATCGTGAAACTAAAAAATATAATAATGTTATTGACATTTGCCTTTAAATGTAATATATATGTTAATTTTGAGGTAAATAAAATTAACCTATACTGGTATAAGTATGACGAATCATGTCTTTAGGTTTCGTCACTCAACACGAACCGAATAAGAGAGTATTTTTGCTCTCCTCTCCTCTGCTTTCCCTATTATATGCAAGATACAGCGTGAAACAGAAAAAGACTGTAAATATATATTCTAAAAGCGAAACATTGTTTTAACGTGAAAGTAAAGGAAACTCCTAAGTGTAGTGCAAAATTTAGGGAACAGAAAGGAAAATACACGTAACAACTACAAGCTACTTTTTTGAAATACCGTGTAACAAAACCGCGGTGGCTCTAAAGTAGAAAACTGATACTTTCATATTCATTCAAAAACTCGTACTGTACGGTCAGCGCCGTTTAAAATAATAAAAATTGTTTTTAGTTACTTTTGAAATACGACCGAATGTTCTGAATGTTACTTGTATGGGAAAAATATTTGATACAATTTTTTTTTAAAAATGGAAATGTAACTACCGCTTCAACTAACCTGTTTGCGAAACTATTAAAATAGATTTTTTTATAGTTTCACGTTACTCCTATCAAACTCAAAAGTGTCTCTGTTATATTATTACAAAAAACTGGCAGCTTTGTATGATATTCAATTGTCATTAGTTGCAAATATTTTCATCCTTCAAATATCCCTAAACCGTGTGTAATATTTCATAGTATTAGTTCGCGAGTCACGATTATGATAGCTCGTTTAAAGCATTGTACCGAGTTGGAAAATTCGACGTCGCTTTACTTCACATATCTGTTTTATTACTTTATCACATGTTATTGAGCTATAAAAGGGGAACAGACATCTGGTACTCTTTGGTCATTTTCCTTGTAATTCCAATTTGATTAAAATTCCATAAATTGAGGATAGTCGTGGTGCATGGGCACAGAATGTGACTGTAAAATCGACTGATTGTGGGTTCGACTCGACCCCACTCGAGTAATTTACTTTAAAAAGACTTTAAATTGAATATAAAAGTCTTTTTAAATTTTAATTTAAAAAGACTTTTATATTCATTATTAACTCTAAATTCTTCTCTGACAAGGGTTATCAGAGAAGAATTTAGAGTTAATAATGCTGGCTGCTCGCCTATACATGATATAATAAACTGTAAACTCGGCATATCACGTTTCATTCTACATAGAGAGAGAGAACCGATCTTGACCCCAAGATATTCCCACCTCTGTCTTCTATGTATATATTCAAAACTTTTTCGTTACTGAGTGACTGACAGACAACGCACAAAACAACAACTAAAACTAATAGACTTGGGAAGTTGAAATTTAGCATATAGGTAGGTTAGGGAGTGTAGAGGAGCACTAATAGGGGGTTTAAGAAACCCTCTATTAGTGCTCCTCTAAATAAAGTAAAAAAAAAACATTTTAAAATTTTAAATTCATATTACCTCTTAAAGGCCACACAAACAGAGCTGCGGGTGACGACTAGTATATTCATATTTCTGTTAGCTGTATCATATAAAGTTCCTATTAAAAATAAATAGTTTTTGTTAGTTCTTTCGTAATGATCGATGTTAGTGTTCGTTCCGGTATAAGGCATTACCAGGTTGATGTGTCGCTGTAACGCACGCTTGGGTTTATACGACCTATTGGTATAATGTCATACAAAATTAAACAACGTGCTAAGATAGTTTATTCATTGCGAGCGGTTATTGTAGACATTACCATAATTAAATGCGTATTTAGCGGTACACTCACCTGTGCCTATTGCGAAAATCAAACAAATCATCATTCATCGTTCATCCGTTTGGTAGGTACAACGCCACAAACAGACAAACACACACATGTATATATATAAAGACATTTCTGCTCCCCATGCTCGAGCGAATTCTTGAGGCATTGAATGTTGAGTGGCGGGCGAGTATCCCACATATTGCAGGGAAGAAAAAGGGACCTTAGGAAACTAGCGTAGATTAGACTTGAATTAGAGTAGAATACATGTATATTATTAGGAGGAAATGAAATATTTGATATATCCATTATCTTCTTTCTGGTGTGGAGACAAACCGCGGCATTAAGTTCCGCCACTCAACACTCAATACCTTTAGAATTCGCTGGAAAATGGGAAAGGAATTGTCTTAACACTGGATTCCCTCTGCCTACTCTGCTGTGTCCGGAATATAGAGTGTAAAACAAATTAATTATAAATGATAGAATCTCATTGTGTATTCATAGCGGGAGGTCGCTCTTAACGAGATTTAGTAGTCGCTGTGGTCTAAGTGGGCAGAAGGAATTCGCTACCTGTACTTACTAATAACAAAATATGTATACAGGATGGAAGTGTCAGCGCTCCCTTTACGGGCACAGCATATAGAGTAAAATATTATAAATTCATACCTAAAAAAAATTAATCAAGAAATTTCAACAGTTTAGACATAGGATTTTTTTTCATTTCACGATGTTTATCCATACCTGTATTTCGTGTGATGCAGTTACGCATACATACCAATAACGTAAACATTTCTACAAAAATACTACTAAAGGTTACTCAACTCTGAACTTTGCCGCCAATATGTTACCTACGACTCGATTTCGGAATGAGGCGTATGCGGTGGTTTCCCTTTGATAGGTTTATGTGTGCGTTTGACAAATGGCGTTTTATATTACAACAATAATTTTATTATTTATTTTGTTTAAAAGAATATTGTATTAGGCTTTTATAGAGTAGTTAAAACTGTCGTTTCATTTAAAGTGGTACTAGCACTTCCATCCTGTATATATACTGTCTTGGTGCAGCGGAACACATCATCTGACTATGAACGTAAGTTATGAGTTTGATTTATATTCTGGGAATTAATATTTTTATTTTCTCGCTCGGGAATTAATAATTATATTTTTTCGTATCGGGTGCTATTTACGTATTTAGTAATGAAAATGAAATTACATCCATATTGAATTCCGCATTACATTGTTGATATAATAAAAACTTTGTACAAAAAAATAAACCATTAAACAAAATCAAATAATATTTAAAAAACTTAACTTAACTTAACTTAACTTAACTTAGCTTCACGCTTTATCCCTAGCGGGGTAGTCAGAGAGAACGGAGCGCCAAACGCTACGGTCTCTACATACCTCTTTCGCCTCGACCACTGTCATCAACCT